>NNCF01128841.1:1612914-1638066 GCA_002313205.1 Laupala kohalensis | reverse complement strand
AATAAACACGCCCCTAGACAAAGCCTAGAGAACCTGTATAAGAAATCCGCCTCTACCCGAAGGAAAACCGGAGATAAACCCGGCCAGGATGAGGCTACAGAATTAACGTACACAACCGTGCCAAAGTTGAGTACACATAAAACTAAATTAATATGAGCCATAAGACAACACATCTCTTATACATTATATGATTTAAACTATAATGTTAGTCATTAATTAAATTACATTAAATATATTTGATAGAAAGCGTATCAAATACTCACAAGTAAAAGGTTTTCTGGAGGACTTTAAAATACCAGAATATTTGATTCATTGTCAACAAGGAGACCTTATAAAAAATAATCATTATGAGTAATAACCGTTTTATGTGTGTTCTTGTCAACTCTTTGAAGTCAGTTTTTACTTGCATAATGAACTAGAAACTTAGACCTGAAGACAAGTTCGTATCTGGAACGTCGTCGTCGTCGTCCATCCAATTTAAGATAACATATAATATACACAAATTGATATTGATAATGAAGATTCTTAGTGAATAAAGAACAGATATTAATAATTGATTGTCTATAATATAACACTAAATTTTATTTTCCTTGTACAATATAAAAAAAGTAAATTACCCGCGTGATGTATCTGCAAAACATGGTAATGCATCTGGTATGCAAAATGTGATTTAGCTGCTCTAACGCATTTTAGTAGACGTCATCTGAGTGTTCGTTCTTATTCCTCATTTATTTAAGATTGTTCCGTTGTCAGATTCCAGAGACCGTTCGTAACATTTTGACTGTTGAGATTCCCCCCCCCCCCCCCGGCGGATTTGAGGTTTTTGTATTGTTACTTGAAGAATATATATTTTCTGATAGTATTTAATCTTCTAAATGTTCTATTAAATTATATGTGTCTTTTTTTATAGACAACCAACAACTTCATTTTATTTATGAAGATTTAATTGAATCAAGATAAGTCACATGATGGATTTCAAAACTATTCATTTATTTTAAAATGAGTCTAATTTCACATCATCTTCATGAGGGATACAGATATTAAAATGGGGAACTTTTCGTACAAATTCAATTTAAGATATAATTACAGGACAGAATTGTGTTATACCTTTTTCCTGGAAAGTTGGTTAATCATAAAATTATTGAAATCTTATAGATTCTTCTGAGCGAATTTAATCACATACTTAAAATGCTTTCATTTTTAATAATGTTAGATCATAGTATTCATAATTCGGAATTTTACAATATAATCTTTCAAGGTTAAAAAAATTACAAAGTTAATTCTAAATTATCATTTATCTTACATTAAATAAAAGAATTAAAGAATATATTGAAAACACTACTAGCTCCAATTTTAATTTCATCTCTTAAAAATATGAAAATAAATGAGTAATTTTAAAATCCATCAATTGACTTCGTTTTATTTATGAAGATTTAATTGAATCAAGAGAAGTTGTTGGTTGTCTATAAAAAAGACATAATTTAATAGAACATTAGTTACTCGAAGGTCGATAATAAATAATATATTAAAAAAAGATTTAAAAAAGTTTTTATTCAAGTAATGCAAACACGAATAAAATAAGTTGAGGTTTTTATTAAAGTAATGCATCGCCAAAAGACAGAACCTCCGTACATATTAGTAGATCCTAATATAAATAAAGGTACTAACAATCTTTATCGCTGAAAATTAATTAATATTTTATGTTAAATTATTTGCCTTCAATACGCTTGTCGCGCGAAATGTTCATAAAACGGGATGAATTTCATAGAACACTGTTTGGTTGGTAAGAATATACTTGCGCCTAATTATCTATTTTCTCTACAATCGCGCGACAAGCTTTTATTTAATGTAAATAACATTAATTTAATTCAGGCCATGCGATGCACCTTCCGATAGCAAAAACATCCTCTTGAGAAGCGATCGTAATGATAAGAAGTTCTTTTGTTCTTATAACAAAGAGGCGTAGGTTACGCAATTTGTTAGTTATTTGTATGAGGAGGCGGTTTGCATTTCAGGGGACGATTCCTGTAAATAATCGGCCGCGAATAAGTTTATTTGAATTAGACGTCATAGTATTGCATTTTCATCGGAATTGTACATGAGCGCCAAATTTCAGCTCAATCGGTTGGGTGTATGGGAACGGATATAAAATTCAGTTCCAAAATTTAGCCCAAACATACTAACAGGTGTGGGTAAATAGATGCTTGTAAAAACACCGAGCTTTTCATTCACAGGATTCGAATTCTATTATTATTGTTCAGAATAGTATGTTAATTTGTTCCATCCAACCTTTAGGGCCAAACACACCCTACCACGAACAAAGAAAGCTGTAGGCAGACCGCAAATTGCAGGTTACGCACCTAATGTTTAATCGAGTATAATTTCTTCGCTTTTTAGCACGAGTTTCAGCCACCCCCCCCCTCCGTGAGTACAAAAGTAGTACGTACCCTAGAACTCCACGTAAAAATTGGAATGGATGATTTTTAATTAAGGCTTGAGGACGCGTCAACGTCTATAGGTTATTAGAGCCCTTCACATTAATAGGAACAAAAAATCATTAAGGTACACATGCCCAGAAATGTCCCCCGAAGGAAATATGAAAGAGACAGCGCGAACAGTCGAAGAGAATAGATGCGAAAAGCGCTTTATTAGGATAATTAAGAAACGAATATACGTGTTCATAAAGCTGAACAACAAATTACAACATCATGTCCAAATTTCGGCACATGAGCAGCGATACAGGCCGCGTAGAACGGACATCGAGTATGTTCTACCTGAAGTTTGTTGGTCTGTTGATGCGACACTTGTAGTTGTTCAAAAGAAAATAGCACTTATGTGTTGACTTGGTGCTACACAGTTTCAAAGATGTTCATCATGAGAGCTTCTAGTGCCTTAGTGTGTTTTGAACTGTATTTTGATTTAAGACACGCACATTGAGGTTTTGTGTGTTCCGGCAAATCTGTAATGATCCGATATACCTATTTGAGGAGCCGATAAATATTTGAATAAACTTGACTGATATGTTCTGGAGGAAGTTTGATTTGGATATTATATCGATCAGTGATACATGTTATTTTTATTTATATGTTGTAGTTCGTTGTTGAACTTTGAACACCTACATAACTTCAGTGCTCATAATGTAGAGTTTCATATCAGTTTGTCTCGCGCTTGTGTCGGACAACGTGTGCTTTCTCGATGTCTTTTTGTGGAGTTTTGAGACACGCTGTATACGCTACGTTGCTCTGCTGATGGCGGATGGGTATCTAAGAGAAGGTATATATCGCATGGATGGATGGATGATCTACAGAGGCTTCGCCTGCTGAACCTTGCAGCGGCTGTTGCGGTGGCGCGTGCCACGGCTACTCGCGTATCACGTGCGGTCCGTGCGGATGCTGTGGGCCTTGCGGACCCATGCGCTCGACGCCGCTGCCGTGCCCTCTAGAGCGACCGCTGATCCAGTACGTGCCGGTGCACGAGACGCGGCCTAAGGAGTCGTGTTTGTACGGCTGCGACCCCTTCATTCCGGGCATCAGATACATCGACGGCTGGAATTGTGTGGCGAGGAGAACGCAGTAAAAGAAAAACGGTATGAAAGCTCCCCAATTTTTGTATTTGTTGTCGCGTTGTAAGTGCACTAAAAACGTTCCAGCGCAGTAATGGATTCCTAATTCTCGACAAGAATCACTGATAGTCATATACAAAATTCAACAAGGATGTCCGGGCAAGTAAAATGCTTAATGTCTACTTCAGGGACATAAACCTGAAACTCGTGGGGAAACAGCCAACAGCCATCTCGGGAACTACTCTGTTTTAGTTTTGTGAGGTTAGTGTCAGGGGACGAAACGCGAGTTAGGAAAACGACGCTATAGCAAATCAGAGCCAAGAATCCGAGATGCTGCGCTAAGAATTTGCACTCGCGATGTGAAGAGGTTTTCACAAAAGAACGAGACGTTAGTGACAAATTCGATAAAAATGTTCTTCAATATTACTGTAAACACAACGCATTACAATTGCATTGCTGCGTGACTTGTGTATCGCGAAAATTCCCAAGAGGTATAATATGGTGGCAACACTTTACACTCTTGAATGACTCATTGGTACCTGATCTCTGTAATTGTAGAAAGTGATCAAAAATCTCCATGCTCTCCCGATCAAGTTGCCGTTTGGTTTCTCTTTTATATAAACGACACGTCGTGTCACGAAACCAACTAACAAATCGTTGTGTTGTTATTGTGTAGTATTTGTAAATGGGAAATGTAGCTTATTGCTATTGAAGCTTGTGCACTTGGAGCGATAGGAGATAGGAAGTCGGAGGTGGGTGGTGGGGGCGATTGTTAGTAGCTGGGATGACCAGCAACTTGGCCTAACCCACGTGGAGGGGTTAGTAGTAGTAGTAGTAGTACTTACTGACATTACGAGTTGTGGTACTAGGAGTAGTAGAAGGTGGAGAGAAGAAGGAGCGTTCTCTTTTCATTAGTCACAGAATAACCCTTCAGCCACTGGAGGAGCGAGTTATATTAAAATTAATGAACAATAAGTAAATAGTATTTTTATGCGAAACAATATAGAAATTTTTTTTAGAAATATTCTGCGAAGGGACGTTTTGTACATCCTAGTAGAAGGTAACACGAGATGCTAAGAGGCGAGTAGTTATTGGAATGATGAATCCAAGTAATGTTCAAAACGTGGTGGTATGTGCATTCATTTTGTGCAAATGGAGAAAATGGCACGTTGAAAGATGTCCAAATGGGAAAGAAGGATACTATTCAATATTTTAGACTTAATTATCACGGTAACTTATAGTCTAGCTCAAATTATACAAATAAATTGCAGACATTTCATTTTTAGTGAAAATATTTACAGGTAAGTATGTGAGGCGCAAAGAAGAGAAGAACATAAAACTTAAGCTCTATTTCTTTTCCAAGGATCAGTTCTACAAACAAGTGTAAAATCTCCATAATTTCATAATATTATATTGAACTGAATAGATACATTCGAAAATCGTTGTACAATTTGCATTCTTATAATAGTAAGAGCAAACATTTCAACATATGTCAACTTGTTGTATATAGTAGTATCCACATTTTTTAAATATATGGGGATTACTATTTAACTATATGCAATTTCCTTCATAATTTGCTTTAAAATAAAAATTAAATGATAATTGTAAACTTAATTCATAAAATACCTTCCAGATGACACTAATCACGGCTGAAGTCCACGTATACGGTTAAGTTTATTTCTTTTATTTACGTTTAAAACTGAATACTGGATTTTTTGAATGAACCATTTATATTATATTGGAAGCTGCTGGTGGGGGGTGGGCGGGGAGGTTGAGGGGCTCAGTGGGGGGGGGGGTCACCCTCATGTTTCATAGATTTACGTCATGACTGGGAAAATCTTTTTATTAATAAACATCTCATTTCAATACCTTGATTCCCAAAAAGACAAGAGATATTTTGTAAGATTGTTTTCTTTGTATGTGCAGCGATCTCCGAAGAAAAGAAAAAAAGAATTTTGGTCCTACCAGAATGTTTAAAACCGTGTTTGTAAATCATTCTATTAGAGGTATTTTGATGTATGTTACATTCGGTACCTATAATTTGGTAGGGTAGTGAAAATGAGCAGGAAAAATTGCCTGAAAATTTTGCACAAACAGATTTTTATATCAAATAGCTCTCAGTTTCGATAGAATCTCTTAAAAGAAACACTATTCTCTAGAAACATTGTTCTGATACTGAAGAGTTACTTTTGCAAAAATTGATATTGAAGATATTCGAGGTTTGTTTAATCTTTAAACATTCCCAAACCCAAATGATGAAAAGAAGCAATTTTAATTTCATTTTGCTCGAGGAAAATCCCTAATTTGTTATTTTTTGTCACCAAATTCCCGTGATACGAGCTTCTTGAGCCACTCGTGCCACTTGTCACTGATAGGATTTAAAAATAGTTTTAGTGTCCCAAGACATGTTTCCTCATCACAAACATTGAATAGAAGAGGAAATATTTCCCCCACTTTGATTCTAACGACCAGTACTCTCGTGATACTTGAGGAACTCTGAATAGAATTTTCTGTTTAGGGTTAGGAGAAATTCCGTATTACTTTCCCCTTCTTGTTAGGACTCCACCCGTCATTAAAGCAATCATTGTGGGTGATGGCATGTGGCTTACAGAATGCGCTAACAGAAACATGTATAGTGACATTTCTCTCCAAGACGCCGGAGTGAACCGTTAATTGCGTAACTTTGATACAATGTACAACAGCTTTTGTTCGACATTTTCTAAATCGGGGAAAAGGGTAAGTTTTGTGGAAGAAAGCCAGTATCTCAGTTATCCGCATTAACAACTATTTTAAGGTAGAATAGGAAGTTTAAACGTTCCTTTTGTGTAGAAACCGACTGTCGAGGTGTCGTGAGAATTGTTGCTGGAGATAAGTAGTTTGTCAGGAACGCAGAAGTATAAATTGTCTTAGTTTCCGCGGCCAGATACCAATAACGGTGGTAAGGAGAATAGTTGCTGAGCAGCCAGAGGGTATGACTTTACGACGCGAATAGAAGCTCAGTTAGCGTGCTTCTAGAGTAGACCACGTTTTGCATTACACGTGTAGGTATACAGATTGATCTCAAATTCGTGGACAAATTTTAAAGGGTTGGTACTGGAACTCTGTAACAATCACTCACGTAGGAATGTTTTTTTGTAGGGCTCGTCAAGGTGCGGAAGAGCCGTAGTGACCCTTCCCCGTGTATGGGACTCGCCGAATATCTCGACTATAATCACTAAAAAACCCATCTTGAATTCAACAAATATATAAACACAAAGATGAGACACAAGAAAAGGAAACGGTTGCCAAATACATTATATCGAGAGTGAAATAAATTCTGAAATTTATAATATTCAAACTACGGAAAGGAAGAATAAAAAGAAAGAAGGGGAAGAGGTAAGAAGAACGGAAATTTAAACCCTCTGCCGAGGACACTCATAAAATTCAATTCTTTATTAACATCATTCGTTTCATTTCCGAGAATTGTTGGTAAATCTGCAGCCAGACCAATTTGTCTCCGTATTCTCGTGAAGCAATGTCAGAGAAGAGCTACACTCCTCACAGACGGGTTCATCAAATAGTAAGGTTAGATCAGCAAAGCATTTCGCCATCACTGTTGCAATTTCTGTGTTGTTGGTGAGTACCTGACCCTGATAATTGAGTCCAGATATTGGGACTCGAGAATACCTTCCAGATATCTTTCGGATTGACTCCCATACATTAGTGGACGATGTTGTTCTCTTAATGGTATTTAGAAACACTTTCCAGGAGTTGGATCTGGAGTCTTTGATTGTTCTGCGCGCTTTTGCTCTAGCAATCCGATACGCGGCGAGGTTTTCTGGAGATGGACTACCCTTAAATTTCCGCAACGATTTTCGTCTCACCCGAATGGCGGACTGACATGCGTCGTTCAACCACGGGACATGAGGTCTTCATGAAACTTAGATGTTTTCGGAATGGATTGTTCATCGGCGTCATGAATCACCTGGGTCAGATGGTCGACCATATCTTGGACACTTCCCGGTTCTCTGAAGACAGGCAGAGAACGGAACAGTGTCCAATTAGCCTTACTGAGAATCCATTTCTGTGGCTTGCTTTCGGGAACAGTCGCACGTTCCAGTAAGGACAACAAGACAGGATGATGGTCGCTACCATGCAGATCTTCTTCTATCTTCCATTGAAAGATATCAGCAACTTCAGGAGAACAAATTGACAGGTCTATAGAAGCCAAGACCCGGTGGCAAACGCAAAGTGGGGCTTCTCCCCGGTGTTCATTAGATATAAATCTTCACGCTCAAAGAGACAATTCAGCAGTGCGCCCCTGGGGCAATCGCTCAACGAACCCCACAGTACACTGTGGACGTTGAAATCTCCAAGGAGGAGGAATGGTCGAGGGAGCTGATGAATTAAATCTCTGAGGGAGGTCTCCGAAAAATCTCGTGTAGGAGGAAGATATATTGAACACTCGGTCATAGCTGGTATGCTGTGAATTGTGCTATAGGCGGGATTTGAGTTTGTAGGAGAACGGATGAGGAGAGGATACTGTTTCTAACAAACATAGCAACTCCACCTCTTGCTCGATCTCTCGTGGTGTCATATCTGATGCTGATTTATCCCCGAAGAGAGGGGGAGAGTTCTGGTAAAATGTGCGTCTCTTACAGGCAATATATATTATATATATTGGATTGCGACGCTCTAAGAGCTGTAAATCTTCACGTCGAGTTCTATACCCATTAAGGTTCCACTGAAGTATGGAAGCCATTACGATTTTCAACCTCCTGGGTCGGGCTCCTGCTTTGTCTTTGTCTGTTTCTCGGTATTTGCTAAGGCACGTGTCACACTGCTAGATGTTTTCAGTGAAGTAGATGGACGGGTTGTGGATGACGTTTTTGGCTTAACGGGAACAGCTTGAACATTTTTCTTGCTGCACTGGCACTGGTATGTGCACGACGTTGTCGTAGACACGTCAGCTTGGACGGAAACCTTTACTACAGGAGTCTTCGCTGCGGCGGAGTAAAAGACAGAAAATACAGGGTGTAAAGCTCTGTATTTCTTGCGCTCTTTACGGTACGGGATCTTCTCCGTAGTCTTAATCTTCTGCACTTCTTTTCTTACAGAAAGGCGACGCACTCCCTGCTCCCCACCGGGTGGTTGCTTGTGCAATTAATGCATTTTGAAATGCCGGGTTCGTGTTCCTCCTCCCCGCGCTTCCCGGCCCTTACAAAATGACGTTGTATGTCTAAATCTCTGACATTTTATACACCGGAGAGGATTTGTAATGAAGGGACGCGCCGGCATGTTAAGCCATCCAGCATTTAGATCTTTCGGAAGCTAAGAACAGTCAAATGTCACGATGAAGGAACTGGTCTTCGAACAATGAATCTTGTGGTTGGTTTGTGCGAAACCTGGGAGATGGTTTATGATTAAGAGCACTCTAACCTTAACCTCTGTTACGAAACAAAACATCCACCGGATGTTCCATACGATATCGAGAATGTTAAATGACCAATTTACGTACGTATACAACATTTGAAATGACAGTTGAAGCGCTTTTAATTGTTTATTCGAGGAGAGGTAAATGATCGGGGCTCATACGTGTGTTCACGATGTTAGAAGTCTGGTCATCCCTAACCGGAGCGAGGGCTTATGGTGTCCTGTGAATGGGGAATGACATTCGTGTATAGCGGTTGTTGTTTTTGTAGCGAGAATGGTTCTGTACGGCTGCGGTGGCTGTTGCTGCCACCCTCGCGAGGGCTGCTACCCGAGCACGGTCTACTGTGGGACGTGCACCACCGCCAGTGTGGTGCATTGCGTACGGCCGCCGTGCGTTGAGTTGAGTTGTCGGCCGTGCCGCGCGCACATGTGCCCCTACTACTTCGTCCGCTACCAAGATCACGATCTGGTGCAGCAGTGGTGATGACGCTGATGGTGATTACGATGCAGCAACACCAGTGGCACGGTGAGTACGCCAAGGAACCCACATACTCCAAGGATTGTTTTAGGAGATAAGTGGTCTTTCCCATTTTGGATTTCTTTTACGTGCGATAGTGGATAGTGATAGATTTCGCGGTATTTTTCTTGTTTGAACTGCTTTGGGGTCGAGCTGTGAGCCGTACCTTCGCGTATTGGAGTACCTAACTGGCTCAAAAAGTTTGAAATTTGTCCCATCCATTCGAAGCATCTCAAAGACAAATCAGTCTCTCTTTCGCTTGCTTTTTTTACAAGAAGGATTTCACGTTTTTATTGAAAGATCTTATTACATTAATTTTTAAAACACGTTAACATATCAAATAATATACACATTTTTATCTTCAGATTGAAATATAGTTCTCTACGACTACATGTGGTTTCGAGAAATAAAAGTGGTTTTCGCAGTAGAGTAAATTAGGCCAAAACCGAAAATATTTCATTAAATTACAGATTTAAATCCACTACATTGGATTATAATTGTATTACGTTATTACCAGAGAGGTGTTGATAGGTAACCAATATTCTAACACATGATGCAAAGTTATCTGTTTGAAAGGAACCGTGGGATTTCTTTTGTAGAAAATATTTACGTATATATGACATCGGTAATTTTTTCATTGTAGTACTTGCAAATGGAAAATGTAGCGTGATATTGAAGTTTATTTAGGGATATTGTTAGTACGTGAAGGTGTTAGTAGTAGTTAGTAATTGTAAGAGTTAGTGATACTAGAAGTAGTAAGAGATGTATTGAAGAAGGAAAGTTCGCTATTCAATTGTCACAGCTATATATAAACTAAGGCATTAATGTGAAAATAGTTTCTTCCGCCGGGAATGAAGCCTGGAGTGATTTGTTGGTGAGCAAGCAAGTCAAGCAAGCATTAGCTACCGGAGGGGTTACATGGGTTTTAGATACGTGATATTACATTTTGTTTTCTGGAGGAGAAATGTGAGGGAACTGCATTAGCCTGTGCTGTCTGTTGGTGGTGGTTCTTCTCCGTTATTCACTCCACATAATTGTCGGTAGACCAAAACAATCTCGTCTTACCCCTGAATTTAATAACGGACCATATTGCCGTTATTAATTATGCCCATAGGACTGACATGGATGAAATGACATGAGCAGCAAATATTGTTTCTGGATGGATATGCGTTGACAATACATGAATTAAATAATATTGATATTTAATACCATATGTAATCGGTAGAGTGATATATCTAAACGTATTACTTTCTTGCAGATGAATGGTCTATTTCCGTACATATGTTGATATTAACATGTTTCTATTCCTTCTCTTCTCAGGAAAACCCCCTAAAATTTGTTCCATAACTTAATATTCATCCTGTTTAAGCTAATCTATATAATTAATCAATAATCATGATGAAATTTACGTTTATGCATTGGATTAAATTCTGCTACATATTTCATTATAGCAATATAATGTGAGATAGCAACTGGTGTGGTCTGGAATCCACGATGCATCTATTTCCCAATGAATTAAAAATTCTGAAACGATGTAATTTGATAACGATACCTCATTAGACAGTTTTCTATTTCAAAAATAACCCATTCTACGAGTTCTATCACCTCCCGCTCGATACAATACAAAAGGATACATATGAGGGCTTTGTGACGACCGTTAACCGTATTCGCGGATGTTTTTAACCGCAGGAAAACTACGCGAGCGGTAAAGGAAGTGAAGGGGTAACGTATTCAACAAAAAATGGCTCAACAAGGAATGACGCCTCAACAGCAACAACAATTACAAAAACAACAACAGATGCAGCAACGACAAATCTCTATGTCTCAAGGTAACGAAAACTTAGGTAATACTCAGTAGAGGGAATAGTTACATGAATTTGGAACTAAAGTCGTAGCATATTTCTGAAAGTGAATATCCCTAGCTGAAGTTTCCTTATAAAATTATTTTATAAGATTAGTATAACTCATTTCACCACGAATTGTTTTGCTGGCTCTAGATGACAATTGAAAAGATAGGATCTTGTGAAAGGTGAAGGAAGTACTAGCTTATGTAGAACTAAATTACTAAAATACCTTAATTTAGCATAAATAAACAAGAGTAACATGATCCTATTGTGATTTCAACTTGAAAATCATATCTCACCGGTCATTTAAACGCGAAAATTGCAAATTATAATTGACGGAGTAGTTAATCGCGTCGTACGGGGAAAATTCTTATTTTCAAAACGACGAACTTTTTTAAAATCACAAATGTGATGAAGTTTACTTTGATTGCTAGTATCTTGAACAGTTTTTTTGCAAGGAACTGTGGCAAACAGCCCAAATCCTCTCAGATTGTGATGCCGTTCGGTAATGTTTTTCACTATTCGCGATCTATTGGATCTGTTTCGTTTTCCTACTGAGTCCTGCGCAAATAAATTTAAATAAATAATTTTATTGCCAAAAATCAGTTACAATGTGCTTATGACCACATGGAGGACAATTAACTAATTTACTCCCCGGATGCGAGCAACCGGTCACATCCCCCATCACTTCTGATGAAGAGCTCTTCTTATATAAGAATACAAATTAGCAACTAGTTTTAATGTCAACTGAATACCCCAAAAATTATATTTAATAAAAATAGAAAAGATATATAGTTAAAAAGTACGTATTATTTTCGAACTACATATTATTGGGAATATATTGTTTATAAATAGATTATTAAAATAACTGTAAATTCAAGATTGAATATAACAATAGAACGCCGCTGTTTCTATACAAGAGTTTAGAGAGCCTACGTAGCAAGAATAGAAGACTTTACACACACGAGAACCTAACCTCACTCTCAAACATCATATGTGGCGATTTGGTTTCGCAGGCATGGCGAACGGACCTCCTGATCCAAATGCTACAGCTGACATGGAAGAGGATCTTTCGAGCGAAGATTCCTTGGATATCAATCCTAGTGACCTACAATCGTTGGGGAAAACTTCTGTGGGTGAAATGGGAGCCAATCCTCAACAACAAGCGATACGAAATTCAATGGGTCAACCCACTATGACTCAGAACTCCATGGGCCGTGTGTCGCCAAGTCTAAAGGCTCAAGGACCTGCAAGACAGGGATCTACTCCTCCAGGATCCATGCCTCCAGGATCCATACCTCCAGGATCCATACCTCCAGGATCCATACCTCCAGGATCCATACCTCCAGGATCCATACCTCCAGGATCCATACCTCCAGGATCCATGCCTCCAGGATCCATGCCTCCAGGATCCATGCCTCCAGGATCCATGCCTCCAGGATCCATGCCTCCAGGATCCATGCTTTCAGGATCCATGCCTCCAGGATCGATGGGAAAGGGACAAATAAGTCGGGGGGAATCGATGGGTCGAGTACAAAGGGGTTCGCAGCGATCGATGGGCCAAGGATCTATGACCAAAGGAGCGATGAAACAAGGTTCGTTGGCACACGGACCTGGAGGGCCAAGTGCTATGAACAGAGGACCAATGGCTCAAGGGAAGCCAGGACAAGGATCAATGGTGGCACAAGCGCCTTCCGTGGGTCAGGGCCAATTGATTCAAGGACAACAGAGCCAAAGGCAAATGATCTCAAGACAAATGGTACAAGGGGCGATGTCTTCCCAGACAATGGGCATGAATCCAGAAGGTTCGCCAGGCATCAATCCTACAGCGGCTGACATACAAGCAATGGAAGCCATGCAGATGTATTGGCAGTCGATGTATCCGTCTGGAGATTTTCCCAACTTAATGAACATGATGGTACCACAGGCGTCTATGCCTCCCGTACCCTTTCTCTACATGGTTTGCCCCCCGACGCCCGGCGGTGGCGCGTGCCCCAGCTCTATGTTCTACTACAATTTGGGCGGGTCGGCAGCCACCGGGAATGTTGCGGACGTGCGGCAAGAGTTCGCCTACGAGACCGGAGACGTGGGTTTGGCGCTGGACGAGAATATGTCTGGTGGTCGCGTGCAGGATAATGGGGGTCTGGTGGTTGGCGGTCGTGACTCGCGCGAAGGGCCTTGCAAATGCGATCCGCTGTCGGAAGCAGAGTCTCGGGAGTCGCAAGAGGACCGCTGCAACTGCGACCTCGAACGGGACAGGCAGTTACAAGACATGTTGGGGTCTCAGATGGGATTGAGAGAGAACTACGACTGCGAACTCAATTCCAGTTTCGACTCGAGACCAGATTCTGAGCGCGGCATGGGCGTGGGGCCGCGGATGCTGAGTGGAAGTTCGCTGGATGTGGAGCGCTGTGCGGATAAGTGTATGCCCAGGGCCAGCTACTTCTGTCACACCGGCGCGGTGGGGGAGGGACACGTGGAATGTCATCCGGGTCCTTGTCCACCGCCGGGGCTGGCGCTGTGCGGCAAGTGCGGGTTTCAAGGCATGACTGCGCGTCTGGGCGCCGGAGGGAGCGGTGTGGCGCAGCAACAACAGATACAGCAGCAACAAACGCAACAGGAGCAGCAACTATTGCAACAGACGCACCAACTATCGCAACAGACGCAGCAACAACAACACGTTCGCGTGGCGGGGGCGGGACGCGGAGTGAGGACAACGGCTGGTGGAGGCGGTCGGTCTCCGATGGCTGCGGCGCAACAGCATTACNAGGAGGAGGAGGAGGAGGAGGAGGAGGAGGAGGAACAGTGTGCACTCGCCCCATGTGCACCACCAACTGCCCCAATCGCTCCCCTGCAGATCGTATGACGAGGAGCCCCGGTCAGCGGATGGCGTCGCAAAGAATATGCGCCAAGACTGTGCAGCACATGGGGGATCAAGGAGCCACCATCAGCCGATTTCCCCCTTCCCATCTTCAACAATCGCTGTCACAGATACGGGTACCTCCCGTACGACCAGTCAGCGAGGTACGTGTTTGAAACTTGCATGATATCGTATTCTATACTAATTAACACTATATGTGAACGCATTGAGTAACCCACTGATGTTCAAGAAATATAAATCAGTTCAGAAAGCCATAGAGACTTTAAAAACTAGTACCTTTAAATGATTAATGAACGACGAACTACCAAAGGGGAGAAAATTTTCATTTTAAGCACCAGTGTCATGAAACGTTCACACCATAAAAACGCGTTGGATTGTGGTGTCCACATTAAGACATTTGCTTGCGTCACCCGTTGAGTGTATCGAAGTACAGTTATAGCAAAGATAGCAATTGATCAAGAGGTAACATTTGGGGATGGAAGTTGAGCGCAATTAAGTTTTGGTCTGTTCGAATTTGACAGGCTAAAGATACGGAAAGCATGAGACTGCGTTTGGGAGATTTGTCCCCTGGTGAGGACATTGTGTACCACCTGCACTGCAAAGCCACCGACGACTCCTCGCGGAGGCCTTTCGTTACAAAGGTAGGTATCTATTTTACTACAAATTTGGGAATGTTCAAAATACATTATCATTAATCGGAACTGGGCGACAATTTGACTAATTTTCAATTTGATAGTGAGAAAAATAAATTCTTATTTAAATAGTGTAATATATTAGTAAACTTTCGAATCAATATTTTTGAAAAGTGATTAATGGATGTAAATTTCATTAGCGCCTGAAGAGACTACTCTGCTTTGAATCAATCTTACAAAAAATACTGAAACCGAAAAGCGTTGAACATTCCGTATCATTTCATTGTTTCTTGAGTAACGGTATTAAGGCAACAGAGAAATTGTTGTTTTGGCTAAAATGATACATAGACGGTTAAACATCCTCATGCAGTGTAACTAAAGCAAATTGTTCAATGTCTCCGTGAATACTTCTCCAAAGGTAAATAGTAATTCTCTTGAGTTTTGTGTCGTCTGTTCACCAGTAAAACAGGAAAAAATTTCAACTGATCTAAAAATTGCCTTTTCCTACCTTGAAATTACAGTGCAGAACATTTGCCGGAATACAGATGTAAAGGAATTCAGTCAATTTTTAATGCTAAATAAATACGCATTTAAGTTAAAGTTGTGAAATACAACAACAAAAAGTGAAACAAAATTGTTATAGCAACCATTTCCTTGCCACCAATACTAGTATATTGTTGAGAATGTGATAAGTGATGCAGCCAATTCTTAGAAAATTGTGTTAAAATGATAAATCTTTTTATTACACGATTCAAATCTTCTATTACAGAATTATTTATTTGTCATCAAGAGTAGAATGATTATTTACAAATTAAACTTCGGAAGTCAATGTATATGAATATTCTTTCTGTTGCAATGGATCCACATTTCTGTCTCAAGAGTTGATTACTTACAATTTTGTTTTAGGCAAAGTTTCAAAATCTAGATTATTAATTTCATTACATAATTAAAATTAGATGTTTGTTGTAGGGGTTAGCGTGTAGTCGGGGTTAGCGTGTAGTCGGGGTTAGCGTGTAGTCGGGGTTAGCGTGTAGTCGGGGTTAGCGTGTAGTCGGGGTTAGCTTGTTAATTCGCAGTAACAAAATCGATTTAGCCATGAGAAATGTATGTGAATCTAATGTTGAGTCTGGTTTTAGATTGTTCTAGTGTGTTTGGCCATTTGTTATTGTTGATTGCGACAGGTGATCCCTTGCGATGATCCTCTGGCTTACGCTTTGAACGACGCGGCGCGGGAGGTTGCCGAGTACAGGTGTCGCATGGCCGACATGGAGCTGACGTCCAAGGACCCGCTGACGCCGTTGACGAGTTCCCTCAGTGAGATCCCTATGGCGTCTCCAGGGGGCCAAGGGGCGCCGGGGGTCTTTTCGGCGATGGCCACCTCGAGCGACACGTGCTGCATCAACTGCTGCCCCAATTCGGATGAGATGTGTAACATGATCCGCTCGGTGGGGATGACGGGCGCCAACATGGCACCGCTGCTGGGGAGGCAGCGAGGTGGAGGCGGGGAGGAGGGCGTCAAGGTTTCTGCGACGGCGGCGGCACTGACCAAGGCTGGGGGCGGACGCGGTGGGACGATGCGAGTCGGAGGCACTAGTACTGCTCACGACGTCATGGGTGAGTAGACATGGAACAGTCTGTTAGTATCCGTGGACCCAGTATACACGCGGCTATAGGTTTCGAAATAATAAAAAGTACCTCGTCTTAATATGTAGTTTTCAGTTGTGTAGTGCATAGACACTTGTGTCGCAGGGATCACTAGCAGCTGCCCCGCCAGAGTCACCGCCGCCCACCTCCACCTCGCGGGGACCGAACGACGCGTGGTCGCCGCCCCCGGTGTCACCTCCGACGCTGCCTCCGGTGCGGGCGGCGCCGCCAGGAGCGGAGGTGGTCGGAAGGCGGGTTCTCGCCGTCCCACGCCGCAGTCTTCTACCCGCGATTGCCCCGCGTGTCGCTGCCGCAAGACGAAAGGCCCCGCGCCTCCGACTGTCCCCTCTGCAGGACCGGGAGGCGCCGCCTCTCAACTCCGCACGGCACCTCCCAAGAGAGAATGTTGCATCTGCACCGAAGGGGAGAAGGCGCCGCAGCCTCCACAACTGGATTACACCGAAGTGTTGGGAGAAGGAAGACGCGGAGCCACAGAGGATGCGGCGGCGAATGCGATCGGGAGATATCTACTGACACCGGTAAGACTACACTTTCCATCAAAGAGTGAGTCCTACGTATTCTCTACCTGTAGCTTTTTAAATCCTGTTTTTATTCTGTATATCCCGCCTATGAATTCCTGAAAACATGTATACCACTGTCCTGCTTTTATTATTTCTGGTCCTATCAGACACACATGATCAGTTGCTTTCATCTTCCGCATATCCCAGTCCGTTCTGGCCCGAAAAGCTCTCCATCCCACAGGGATATGTTCTGTTTGCCGCAATCACGCGTTGCGTCTTTCAATATCTTAAAACGTTTCAAATAAGTCTTATAATCTTCTGTGTCTGGTTACCATTTCAGTCCTTTCCGGGCTCGACACAAACCATTTTTACGCTTTTCAGCAAATCGTACATCCGGTATATACTAATAGAAGTCACGCCCTTTCCGCACTTCACCCCCACTATTCGCCCCATTTGCAAAAGGTACATATTTTCTCCATCTGTTATCTACCGTCTTGTTTGTTTTCTTGTTGACGTTGGGTGGTGAATGATCTTGTGTGGAGGTCGAGACCGAATGTGCGCACAGCTTGGCACGTTGTGATTTAACACAGAGCTTATCTCGTGATGAATGGCGTATCGTTGCTCACGAGAGGTGCTGTTGCTGGTTGCAAAAAATTCCCCCAGCTGTCTCCTCGTAGAAGCTTCAGGAAAAGCCATCGACTTGCGCGCCGAACAAGGGTTACGGTCACGGTCTCCTGGGGGTCTGCAGTGAGCGCGGGTAGAATACCAACCGAAACATCGGAGTGGCGCCGAGCATGGGTTACGGTCATGGTATCCTAGGGGGGGGCTGCGGTGAGTGCAGATAGAATATCTGACCGTAACGTGGCGTGGCTGCCAGATGATGGAAGTGATATGAAGATGATGACTCGTCGTATGACTAGTTGCAAGTGAGCGAGTGTCCCCATGTCGAAGTTCGCTTCGGAGAAGCGCGCTGCTCGTGCGCTGGCGCCAGGTGAGAAGTGATGATGACTCGTCGAGTAAGTGAGAGAGCCAGCTTTGGTTACGCGCTGTCGGCGCGATCGATCGGTGGTTCGATAGCGGGAAGTCGTGACGTCACTGGTTGACCGTATCGATTGTACGTAGTGCAATTGGGTAGCAAGTAATGTCATGCCATTGTACGTTGTTCTGGTGGGGGGAGAGAAATTAGTCTCGTGGATTCCAGGGTAATAACCGATTCTTTTGTGAGTTAGGTAGTACTATGTCCAACCACTTTATTCACTTTTTAAAACTCAAACGCGTAAAGTTTGAATGGACCTTTGAGATTTGAATAAATTATTCAGGAAAGCTCAACAACCGAGAGATTTTACTCAATTGGCACAAAGAACATTGTGTACAGATTGTTCAGTTGTCTCATGGTCTGATATTTAAAAAAAATGTCTGAACACTGTTCAACAGATAATTCGCATCACAAATCAACCAACAAACGATCGGGTCGGAGTCTAGTACTAGGAGAGGGGTTCCAAAGCCATCGTACACAGGGAATGGTCGGTTGTCGTTGGTTGGCTGAGATTTGGTTTGTGTCTACGTATCTTTACTCCAACGCTCGTGTTCGGTCTCTCTTGTTATTTATGAGCAGAAATCGGAGGAAAGTTAGTCATGCTACAGACCTATAGAGGTGCAATTGACGCAAGCTGCTTTCTAGTTTCGAGATATTGACTCGGATTGCATATTAGTCTGTGAATTCTTAGTCTCAACACGGAGGTGGCGATGTGGCCTGCATTTCGCTCCGACCGGATGGACCCTGGGTTTCACTACTCACTTTATAGCAGACTCAGAAGGCGGGTAATCGGTCTGCGCATTGTGGTTTGAGGAATGATACCTCATGGCCTCATCGGAATTTGAATCCCTGGTTTGCACTCAAGCACAGAGTTCAGAACTCTTCCTTATCAGTCGCGAACATCAGTTATGAACATCGAGGCTCTTGGTTTACTAAGAAGAAAGAAATGTTTATCATGGCAATGCATCAGAAAAATCCTGCTGAAATATCGGTTTTGGAACTTTGTACACACTTAAACTCAGTAGGAGGGGATTTAAATGATGATTACACTGATGTGTTAACTCACCCGCAAACATTGCACTCGAAGGCTGCTATTTCTGTGCGGTGTTGCAGTTTGCCCAGTACGCAATTTAGATATCTTAAGAGGATATGAAAAGGTTTCTTAATATAAATTAAATTGTCTTAGTAGTAATTGTCTTAATAAATTATGAAATTAAACTTTTACCTCGTTGAGTACATGAGATGTAATTAAAATTGAGTGGGAGGACAAGCGCTCCAAGTTAGGTTAGGTTACTCAGATGCGTAAGAGTTTTCTTAGTTTTTATTCTAATTGTTTTAAAAACAATAATATGAATAATAACGAAGAAAAAACTTATTATTAACTGACAAAAGACAAATTATAGTACAAAGAATATTCAGGAACTCGCTTGGGACGTTTGAAAAGTATCTACAAACATGACCGAGCGAAATGATTTGGAAATTTCTGTCCCTCACCTCGGAAAAAGTGAAATAAATTTATCAAAAGTTCGGTGACGTGTAGATAAAAGTGATGCGAAAAACACAACGAAGGAAAATTTACTACGAATCAAAGTGAACTTTCATCACTTTCGTGATTTAAAAGTTTATCTTTTTGTGGAAATAAGTATTTTCCTTCCGTAAGACGCAATGTATTACACCATCAGTGCGTTGAGGTTATGTTTGTCAAGTTGAAACGACAGTCGGCGCGTTTTGTTACTCTGTACATTTGTGCCGATTTGATACATTGGATTGCAGGATTATTTTGATTGCAGGACAAGAAGCTGGAGCAGATGAATACGGAAGGCAACGTGGAGTGGCGGCGCCGCCGAGCCACACCTGACGCCGCAGCCGACGCCATGGTGACTCTCCTCCACAGCAGAGTACCTTCGCTCATAACCATGGAGTCGGAGAAGGAACTCCAGGATAAGCAACCTGGAGGAGGAGGAGGAGGAGGAAGTGGTGCGTGGGCGAGGAGGGTGTGCGAGGAGAAGTTGGACGTGGCGATGGAGTGCGTGGCTGCGTGTTGCCCGTGCGTGGATGTGGTGGCGTCTGGAGTGAGATGCGTGTGCGACACTCCGGATAAGTGCTGTATGTGCGAGAGACGGGCTCCGTCTGAAAGCCAGGACAGGTGGGCACCGTTTCGCAATATTTAGGTTCACTCGGGTACATGTATGAGCAACCTGTATGAGACACTTTTCTGGGATAAATGTGTCGCAACTTTTCGAAGGTTTGCGATTCGCATGAGCCCAGACACTTCTACTACTATTAACGTGCATTATATAATTAATTAAATAAATAAATAAATAAAGACATACGATCTTTTGTAGACGAATAATATTATATAACTTGAAACTAAGTCGAGACGTTGTAAGCTCCTTTCACAAAATAATTATTCGTCCGTAAGAGGTTAGGTATTCAAGCAGACACTTCTACCTCATACGTGTATATAAAGCAACGTTTACACTTCGCGATTTGTATCAGGGAATTCTTTGTGTGTCGCGAGGGAAGAACACACATTAATATACTGATCTACTAAATAAATAAACTAATCTAAACAGAACCAATTAACATTGTATTTTTTCGAGTTTTTGTGATTCAGTAGTTGTATTTAGATCCTAACTTTCATTGTAGTGTAAAATTCTTTGTTCTGTGTGAGTGTTAAATGAAAAAACACTAAAAACATTTCGTAAGGTTTTCAAATTCAACGGACCGAATATAATTTCCTATTGCTTTCATTCAAGTGCTTCATTCAAATATGTGAAAAGTTTACGTAAGTACAAACGGATTCATAAATTTAACTTCTTGGTGCACTCTATTGTTGCACTGCTGAATAATTTTCGTCGCCGTAAATATTTCAATATTTTACCATTGTTTTCGTGATTCTTTTTGTAGTTATTCATTACACTCTAACATAATATTACCTTAGTTATTTTCGAATTAATCAGTTGTCGTCCTCAATTATTATTCGTGTCAGTGTTAGTTGTCGGTTTGTTTATTTACTTATTTAATATCTCATTTTCAATTTCCTTAGAAATAAATTTATCATTATACTAATATCATTCATTCAGTGTTAGTTGTCAGTTTTCGTGTATTCTCATTTGCTTTTGTCGTTAAGTTGCTAACCAACTCACAACAATGGACACTATCGCATTCCTCGACTCATTCAAAGCTGATCTTCAGAAGGCGTACAATGACTTGGTACATTATATTGACACACGGATCAGTGCGCTGGAAGAGGTCAATAAGAACACGATCGGCGGTTGGACTACAGTCAGGAATCCTCGCCGTCCTTCCAACTGCTACCACCCGGTTAGACCAACGACACATGCACCACCCCAACTCTTCACTCAGAATAAGTTTAGTGCGTTAGATGACATGTCCCTGTTTCCTCCGTTATTATTTGTCCCCCCCCTCATTTGTTTGTCCTCAATGTTTTGATATTTTACTTTGAGATATGTTTTGGTAAGTTGAAAATCATTAAGGTTTTAATGGGTATGGTTGAATCATTCGACGAGTCCCACACGCGGGGAGAGACATGTTGGCTCTCCCTAGTGCGTAACTGCATTTTCCCTACCTGTGCAAGTTTTTAGGGCTCCAATGACCTTTGATGTCAACGTGAGCCGTAAAACCCCACAAAAAAACCTCCCTTACCTACTCGTTTCGTCTCCTCCCGTCCAGTACCCAAACCTGTTCACAAACCATGCAATGGTAAGCACAGCCGCCCAAAACAACGTAAAGTAATGCTACCCAGAGATGAAGCCAACACGTCCACGCAGAAATCAAACGTGCTCATATTAGCTGATTCGCATGGTCGTCAGATATCCTCCATTTTGCGTGGATTGCTTCCTAGCAAGTCTGTCTCGGTTTCTTTAATCCAAACGCTCGTTTGGCTGAAGTTATTCGAGAACTGGAGACCTACACTAAAATACTCACAGAGCGGGACACAGTAATCATCATAGGTGGGCCGAACGATATTAACTTGGGTGGTCATTTCAACGCGACTGAAAATCTACAAAAACTAAAAATGGCCTCCTTGCAGACGAACATAGTACTCTCTAACCTGCCTCCACGCTTCAACGTTCCACAAATAAACCACGAAATTAACCTGGCAAACATCTTCCTAAAACATTTACCTGGCAGAAACAAAAATCACATTTTTTTATTTGCAACCACACCTGACTGCCAACGACTTTACCCAGCACGGTTTACATCTGAGATCATCTGGGAAACCACTTCGGTTCTCTCCTAGCTTCACATCTGACCTCACATCATTCACATGCTCCTTTACCCACTCCTACACCACCTCCTGCACCTACCTCATCTCCTTCTCCTCCACCTCCCTCTGCTCCTACCTCTTCACCATTTCCTCTTCCTATCTCCACACCCATTTCTTCTCCTGTCCCCGTTCTTTCACCTACTGCTTCCTCATCTCCCACGTCCTCATCTATTCCTCCTGCCGCCCCCATACACCGTTACAACTTGCGCTCAGGAGTACGATGTGGTACTCGAAGGTGACAACCGCGTTCGGGTGCAGTGTGCGGGCATCATCCGGAACTAGAAGCTGTACCAAATTCAAATTCCCCTCCACAATCTAACGTCGATTCCATTTCTCGTGAATCACAAACTTTGCGAAAATAAAACAATTATATTTCATCATAATGTCCAATCCCTTTCAAACAAACTGACAGACATTGAAATTCTGGTACACGAAAGTCGATTCGATTTGCTATGCCTCACAGAACATTGGTTTTCAACTAACAACATCAACGATACTGCAATTTCTAATTATTATTTAGCGAGTTCTTACTGTCGGCAAATTTTTAAAGGCAAAAATCCCCACGGAGGTACGTATATCTACGTTCGTAATCATATTTTATCTTCTCCACTGCCAGACTACGAGAATTTCTGCGTAGATAGTGAGTTCGAATTTTCTGCAGTTAATCTGACCGACACCAGTATTCTTGTTTTGTGTATTTATAGACCACCTGACCTGACCATCGGGATTCGAACCCGGTACCTTGAGCTCAGCGCGCTCATGCGCTTACCGACTGCGCCATCCCGTTCGCCTCCTGGGCTCGTCTACCATCCTCATTCAACTTGCGAGACCCACAGACCTCGTAGAACTAGGTGGTCTCGTAGAGACTAAACTCCTCATATGAGGCGACTCCCTTAGGAAGTACTTTGTTTTGGGTAGTATTTTCCATTTCTGGTTCACAAACATAGAAATCTTTTAGATTGCGGTGAACCTCACCGCCAGGTAACAGATTAATTATGTTATGTTGAATGAAAATGGGAGACGGGACCGGGGCTCGCCATGACACAGGGCACCAATACGCAATGTCCTCTCTCCCTTAAGATATCGTTGTGTAATTTACGAACTAAGCAAGAGAATCTGTATTGGGAATAAACTTCGCTACTCCGTGATCACATTTTACATAATTGCTGTACCATCTTCCAGCTATGGATTAAATTAGGTTTTTGTACGATCAGTGTTGTTTTGAGCCTATATATTCCAAGTCACGTACCTTTATTAACGTCAAAAATTATGCGATATGGCAAATACCTAACACGAATTGCCAACCAAATAAATATTTATAGCAGTCACAAAAGCGATTATTTGCTGTAAGGAAATACAATTTGATAAGACAAGGTAATATTCGTTCCAAAGACGAGATGCAGAAAGAACAGAGCAGCGCCTGAAGAGTAAATGCATCGATTTGATGGTCGATATTGTCGATGGATTTAAGTTTTGAGAAATTCGAATGTCCCGCCAACATAACGCGCGGTAGAAATATCGTTACTCTTATGGACGATGGCGAAGTAAAAGCGTTGGCTACATTGAGAACAGGTTCTGTACCAACATCATGCCAGTCAGAGTGACAAAAAATAAATAAAAAATAGAGAGCTGTAACAAACTACCTATGACTAATATACAATAAACTAACAAACACGTTGCGTTTCCATTCGTTTTCTTAAGTTAAATTTTATCGAAACAAAACAAGATTTTGAGTGTAAATTATGTAATATTTAAAGCTGCCAGTGGATGTATATAGTGAGTCGTGTATTATTCTAATTGCTTGAGAGACTGTTGATTTTAATGACACGTGCTTGTAGTGAAAATGCCGCTGTGGGAGGTGCAACAAACGTTGAGGTGGCTCCCGAGGAAGGTGGGGCATCGGCTTTACATTCTCAGCAGCAGCAACAACAAAAACAGCATAAGCTGCCTCGTCAGAAAATCCTCCCCTTGTGACGAGGGAGGGACACGCCCGCGCGGATGAAAGACGAACTAAAGCGAGAGCACATGATTGGCCTTCCCGTACGTTCTCCCATAGGCACGCGCAAGATGGCCGCCGCCACCGCCGCCATTAGGCTTTCTGCAGTTAACAGGTATACTGTCTTTATTCGTCTGAAAACATTAATATCAAGTTGTAATTGGGAAACGAAATAGAAATTGCTTTCTCCTGTACGATGTTTTGGGTTCAGTTTCAATTTCGAGGGTCATGTTTTCAGTAAGAACCGTTTGCTGATCGTGACCGCATAGGTTGACCACTGGACTGCTCGTGTGCGCGCGCTTGTGTTTTTGCTGTGTAAGTGGTGCTGTGGAAGCTTTTTGATGAAGAAAGGACAAATGATGAAGAACGATCCGATCGACCTACTGTCTCAATGAAGGGTTGACACAAAGGGTTGATGAGGAAATTTGCCAAACAGGCGCTTCGCTAGTGACTAGCTTCATCCCTGATTTAGCACCATCGGACTTTCATATTTTTTCAAAACTTAAGGAATTTCTTGATGGAATGCGCTTAGAGGATGTTGACATTTTGAAATAGTGTTAAAGTCCGACTTTTGTTAAATGGACGGGCGGCAGAATTCTTTGATGACGTATTCAAAAGCTTTTGCCACGACTTAAGTGTTTAGATATTAATGGTGACTATGTTGAAAAGTAAAAAGAAACGTTACGTTCATTTCTAGTAAAAGTTATGTTCATAAATAAAGTGTCTCTTATAGTATGTATATTCGGACAACTACGGACCACGATGACGAGTGTTAGTAAGACTCACTTCAGTGTGAATTAACTCAGTAGAAAC
>NNCF01128841.1:1570076-1612852 GCA_002313205.1 Laupala kohalensis | reverse complement strand
CGTCTAGACAGAATCTAGATTGCTGTATCCGAGTATTACAACTGCGGTTGTAACCCGCAGAGGGTGAACTTTAATATATGTATCGAAATATACACAGAAATGGAAAGTTAATTATTTTTTTCTGGCCTTACCGGGAATTGAACCCGGGATGACTTAGTGATGAGCGAGCACGCTAACGTCGTTGCCACGGAGGGGCTGTTCCTTTTATAGTATGGATAAAACTGTAATTACTTAAAAAATGACCCTCGTAGTTTCAAAAAAGCAGAGCAACTCTTCAATGAGTAATTTAAACAAATAATATTACTGTGGCAATGTACACCCCGTTGGATTGTCTTCTTTCATTTGAACCACTTTGTTTGTTTGTTTGTTGTCAGCGGTGAGTCATTTTCTTGGAAGGCCACGAGGTTTCTGGGTTCGAGGATCAAGTCATTGCATTTGAGGCTCAAGAGGAAGAAAGACAGTAAAGACGTCTGTAGATCACACGAATACATCACTCGGACCAGCGCCAGGGATGCGTTATCGCTTCCTCAAAAAACTAGCTTTTTATACGATTTTTGGAAAAAATATTAGTTTGTAAGGAACTTTTTCTAAAAAGAAAATTACGATAACATCGAATAAATTTACCGCTCGATATTACAAACTGTTTTATTATTTTCGCATCCTTTGCATAATCACACCTATACGAAAAAAGTACAATTACAGATAGTCTACACAAAAAAAAATTGAGATACGCACAGCCATCCAGAGTTGTAATAAATAATTGAGGTTATTACGTATTGTCCCAATAGATCATCTAAAAATAAATTTGCCCCACTCCCATATAGAAATACTTCACTTAAATACAAGCATTGAAAACTATTACTCAGTGGGTGCTATTTCTTTTGCGAACGAATATTTCGCTTAGGTATCAAGTCCCTCGACGCAATATCTTAAGAGAGAAAATGAAATTGTATAAAATTATTTTTGTGTCACAATTACCACGTTGAAAGAAACTTATTTATCCGGTATCATATAAGTATTCGTGCTACAAAATGACAGTACACATCGTGCGATGTCCAAACTAGGAGCACATGTTATTCAATATTGTTTCTTTAAAATCTTAATTTCTGTAATTTTCGCTCATGTGGAGTATTATCCTTGACAGTAGATTCTAAAATTTATGACGTCTTCCATTTGCGAGTACCAGTGCAACCCGAGTGCGAAAAAGTTGTTCCATTTGACAGAAGTTGCTCTCTCCACGCACTGACAGCAACCGGGTTTGCTCCAACAATTTTCTCAGTGGATGGACTGCACTGGGCATTGTTGAGGTTAGGTTAGGTTAGTCTGTGAACAACGCATCTACGATGGATGCTACGAGTTCATTGCAAATACATCGAGTCTTCGTCTGAAAGTTTCCTAGACGAACAAGAGTTGTACGTTGAATTCCAAAAGATTATATACTGAAGAACACGTAATAATGCATTATATACATATGAATACATAAAGGAAATTTTTTATATTTTAGTAATTGTTTACGTTCAATAATTGTAGTTTCGTTATTTTTCGCTGCTAACAATGGTCATACACGAATCGTGCAAAGATGTTCCATTTACTCGTGATTATTTGTATTTCTGGTATTTATTACTTGTATTATTATACACTGCGACTCTTTCCCGGCGGAGTGGGGAACTCGCGTAGAACAATTAGGAATTTAACGGTGGCCAGAAGTGGAAAACGCTATTAGTAAATTTCTTAGAGGTATTTTTTTCTTGATTTATTAATGCATCCGCTAACTTGAATTTTATTTGTTACTTTTTACGTTTTTTTGTGGTACGTTACACGTTCAACATGGAGTGTTGCATTTTGGGAATGAAGAGAATATTAGTAGAGGAGTATCCTTCGTATATTTTTCCTTTTCGTCGAAACTGACCAGAGAAGTAAATAACAAATAACCTGTCGTTGTGGAAACGTTTTTTTTATGTCAATGAATGTTATAATTATCATCAGGAGGACGAACTAATTCACTCTCTGGAAGCAGAGCTTGTGATCATTCCGATCAAGTGAGAGCGGATTCATTATTGATTTTTCTCGTCTGCTCTTCCGAATTTACCTAATAAAGAAAAACGACCTAAATTTCGTAGCTGACAGTTTAATTTTGATTCAAATTAATAACATAAAATAAAATACATGTCACAATTTGAATTTTAAACATACAAAAGAAAGCTACGTTTCATCTCATTTAAATAGACATTTCCTCATTAAAAGTCAATAACAATTAGCAGTTTCGTAAAATGATTTTAACACTATTCATGTACAAATTTAATTCTATATGCATTTTTATGAATAATGTTATTCTTTATGTATTTGAGTTGTTCGTAGTTCTTGTATGTTTAAAAATAATTTTGTGATCTTGTGACATTGTTAAATTTCTGCAATGTCTTTTGCTACCAATTGAGAGAGAGTCAGTGAACTAATTAACATTCGCATTCTCACATTAGAGGACACGAAACGCAGAGTGTTGTTGTTGTTCTTCTGTACGTTTAGAATCCGAATTGTTTTTTTTGTTTTGGTAATTCTGACGTGTATTTAATTTTGTTAATCTGAATCAAAATTAAACCGTTTGGCTAAAAACTCAGGTGGTTTTTCTTTAGTAGTTAGGAATGAAAATAGACGTAATCGTTACCGTCAGATTTATATTTAACAGATTACAAAAAAATTACTTAACAAACGTGTCCCATCAAATCTGTCAGTCTATATGCCTACTATTGTTCGGATCATATTGGTAATAAATCGGCACTATTAAAATAAAACGAATTTTGAGATTAACAACAATTGTACTTATGAGACTGCCGCACCAGTATTAATTACGCGTAAAAATGCGTATTAAACGCCGCCGTAACGACTTTCATATTCTTCTCGTGCGAAGACAAAAAGATAAGAGAGCTGGCAGAAGGTCTACTCTAAACGGATGATTTTCTCCAGTGACGGAGTGTTCGTACAACACTGTTTTGTTTTCTTTTGTTCAAGATGAGCGTAAAAAAAAAGAATGTTTGACTGGACCATGCGAGATCTGTGAGAGGAAACCATCACGTCTTAATGTTTGCCTTTCAAGCGCTCCACACATTTCCATGTCTCAATTAGGAAGCAACGGAACAGTGGGACCAATCTGTGCTTCTTTAGGAAAAAATCATCTCTATCTTGTACATTTATCTTAGCATTTTACTCTTTGGTATGTAAAATAATGGTAAATTGTTTCTTCGTTTTTTAACAAAACCGATATTCGAATGAAACTTATATAATTATTCTTTGGTGCCTCTGAACTCATCTCATTCTGAGGTTTTCATCTCGGTGCTGTTACAAGTTCGCGATGCTCGTCGAAGATAATTCTCTCACGCGACGCCAAATAACCTCAAAGGCATAAAAGTAAATTACGGTATTCCTCTACCTTCAATTTTATCGACTGCGAATGACTCTTTTCTTTTCGGGTCTTAGAATAGCAAGTCTCGAATATGTTAAAAAACGATCTTTACGTTATGAAAAGGTCATTGACGTAAAACAAACATTTGTCGTTGATTTCCGGAAGGAAATGGGAAGACGTTTGTTCCTTGTGCCTTCCAATCCCGATTCATTCCACCCAGTGTAGTGTACGAGGGGTGAGGAGGCCGCGGCATGGATTACAAGGGAGTCAAGGCGTAGTCCCCCCCCCCTCCCTCTTGAGAAGAGAGGTGTTTGAGAAAGAGCTTTGGACTGTTAAATGCCTCACGAATTTGGGAACTTCGCCCGAAGGTGTCATTAAGTTCAGGCGTCGCCAAAACAGCGCCTCGGAGACAGACGCGGCCGCATTTGGAGCAACAAGAGAGAAAAGTTTTTATCGACAGCGTCGTTGACAATAACTGTTCGAAAATGAGTTTCACAGCGTCGATGGAGTGATTGGCGCATTTACACATTCAAAGACGCGCGTGCAGCGGTTACGGATATACGAGCAGCGAGATCAAGAAGTTCCGAAGTTAGAAGTCTGGTCATTCCCGATCTAGTGAGATCCGACCGAAGGTTTTGCAGCACACTGATTCGAGTAATTTCAGTCAGTTAGGATTTGGCTTCCACTGAGTGAGTTTGGTCCCTTCTCGAACAGGAAGCGGTTATAGTCTCGAACAGGTCCAAACTGCCTCGTTACTCGGGAATCGTAGAAAATACTTCCGAAACTTCTAAACAATGCTCAGTATTTTCACTACTTGACTACGTGATTCCATTAATGAAATAAAGGGGTCAAACGAGTTGAACATTTAAAGGATATCAAAAGTTTAATTCATTCATTCCTAAGGTATCGTAACAAAATAGCATTTCATTGTACTTTAAGCATCTTAAGTCTTTTTGTTTTTAGATTCTTTTCATACCACTACGTTCTGGTAATAAATACATGAATCCCCTACTTGATGCGAGTATTAATATCCAAAAGAGTTTTAGCTCTTGCAAAATCAATTATCTCGCATTTTCAGTGCGTGCATTTGACATGTTGCTACTTTGATACTGCGACTTTATTTTATTATCGACTTTAATTAAGCCGTCATCAGGGTTCTAATGCGTAAACAAAAACGTATTTCCAAATAATGAATTATTTAAGTTATTAAATCTCATGAAATTGTTATAACTTTTTTTTATCCAATTATTTTATCATAATTCACATTGATATAATGGATTACGTTTGTTTGTTTGGAAATGGAAGTAGAGACTATTAAATAAAAACATGTATATTACAATATTATTATTTAACTGGGAAGCTTTGTCATTAGAAAAAGGGAAACACGTCAGTGTCATGGTCCAAGTTTTAAATCCATCGAAGTCACAAAGTCTAATCGTTGGATCCGTTCATTCCTTAAAACACATCAATGAATGCAATCTCACTTCAATAAAAATACGAGATGAACAAAAGTCCCTTGGGGTAACTTCTTCACTTCTTCACTTCAATGGGATCAACACGTAAGTAAGAAGATATACGCTTTTCTTAATGTCCTTAAACTTGTTTATAAACTTCTTCTAACTTAAACCAAAGAAATGGTTATACCTACATTTTGACTACTGTGACGCTTTTTTTACCGATATGAGAACTAGTCTCGCAAACAAACTACGGCTCATTCAGAATTCTTATATTCGACACATTTTCGTAAATATAAGACTATTCTTCGAAAAGTAGTCTATGCATCTAAAGTTATGGAAAACGTCAGGCATATACTAAAATCGAACAACCAGGAAAATCATGTGGAAAATTCTTAAAAATTACACGTCACCTGAAAATCGCGAAGAATATATTTCTCAACTAAACGATTGCAAAATCGTATCAAATACACTTGACATCGCAAGTTTGTTTAATTCTTACTTCTCAGGAGTAGGTAAAATAATGAACTCAATATCTTCAAATCAATGTCCTCCAATTATATCCACCCACGTACCCAATTCTATGTTCACTTCCGAAACTAACGCCAGTGAAGTCATGAGAATAATCAGCTCATTAAAAACAAATTTTCAACAGGCATAGATGATATACATGAGTTTGTTAAATTTTCGTCCCATGCTATATTAAATCCACTCAAATATTTTTAATAGTTCTTTATCGGAAGGGGTGTTTCCTAACATATTTAAGAGAGCTAAAGTGAAACCTTTATACAAAAAAAGAAACAAACTTAATATTGCAAATTACCGACCAATATCTCTACTACCCACTTTTTCAAAAATCCTAGAAAAATTGTTTTATAACCGTCTTCTAGATTTTTTATCAAAAAATAACATTCTCTGTGACGATCAACACGGTTTTAGGAAATCCGTTTCCACTACAAGCGCCATATTTTCTTAAACGATTTTACCACATCTCTTGACCGTGGAGAAAATCCTCAGTGTGTTTTTCTTGACTTATCCAAAGCATTCGATGTCATCGATCACGGAATTCTCCTTGAATAAAGGTTTACAAGAGTTTCGGAGATGAGATTTACAAATTAACCGAACTATCCTCTTCTGAATTCTGAAAGTTTGAATACTCTGACCGGAATTACCCCAGAAGGTAATGCCGTAACGTAAATGGGAGTAAACGTTTGCAAAATAAACGCAACGGGAAATATGTGGACTAACTGCGTTAACTAAGATTCGGAATGCGTAACACAAATTACTTAATTGGGAATTAAGATTGTCAACATGACAATTCCATTTGAGGTTGTCTTGAATATGGAGTTCTAATAATTTTGTATTCGTAACAGTTTTTAATTGTGTTCCGTTTAAAGAGAGAAACCTGGGGTAAAGATTTTGTGATACTATTGTGAAATGACAGACACTGTTTTGTCAGTGTTTGCATGGAACCAAGTCGAAAGGTTAGACAATATAATGCTTAAATACCTCTCTAGTCCAGACTGAGAAACGTATATGAGAAAGTATGTGCAATGGTTTTGCACCACTAGTTTTAAATTATAGAAGTATTGATTATTCTTTGTTAGTTAGTATACATTTTGAATTTGTCATTAATAATAAATTTATCTTATTATTTAACCATAATATGGATTAAAGACTATTAAATATTTATTAAACAATATAATTTAATTGGTAAGTCCTAATATTAAATTGCAATTTAATATAAATATAAGTTATATTTGTTATAATTACTACTGTACTATAATAAATTTAAATGTTATGAAAGTTTATGAAAATGATATTTGGTAATTTATGATAATATTATGAAGATTTAAACTCATAAATTTATAAGTTTCAATCTTGTAAGTTAAAATGTAATGTAATATTCTTCGCGATATGTTGTAATATTATATTGTAAACGAATTTTGCATTTTATTTATTTATTACGTATGACACACTTTGTAGTATTTTATCTAAAAAATTTGTTCGGTCTTCAGCCGTCATCCTAATTTGAGTTTTTTTTTTCTGTTTTTTTTCTCGATGGCTTAAGGTTAATACCGGGATGATCCCTAGTTTAAAATTACTCCGCTCTGGGGTATCATAGTCCTTTTCGTGGTATAATTGATGTACATGTTTATGAATATATTAATGTATGTATTAATGTAATTATTTGACGGTGGTAAGGCGGAAGAGCAGACCTTGAAGGCAAATGTCATTGTGAAGAAAGGCAAAGGCAAAGGCTTAAGAAATTAGATGGCACTGACCTTATTACAGCAGATATGCTTAATAAAGAGTTTGATGTCTTTTCCTTTGAAACAATGTTATGCAGAAATCCTTCCATACAATATGCTCTTAAAATAAAAATAATAGAAATGGAATGAATCTATTTACAGTTGTAGTCAAAAGTATTGCTTAAATAAATTAAAGGAAACTGATTCGTAGAAGTTAAAGATAAATATTAAATACGCTATTGAAAACTAACATTTAGGTTAATCCTCGACATAATACTATGAATTCACTGCGCATTTCATCAAACCATCGATATACCGTATGAACATTTTAATGCATTTTCATTGTTTTATACGGCATTTTCGTTTGGGCAACAGAAATATAAGAAAGTTGCAGAGGGTCATCCCACATGTTGACCTCCGTAACCACCTAGGAACCGATACGGTATCTCTCAGGAATGTGTTCTCTTCCAGTTATAAATACAGTATTTAAAAATGTGTGGGTAAAACGTATTATTTTTTTCTCCGATATGCGGAATAGTAATACAACATTTCTCAATCTGAAGAATCGTTTTCTTCCAAAATAAGCATTCAACATGACCGTTCTATGAAACCATGTACCTCACGGAAGAAATATATGCATAAGGAACCTTAACATGTAGGTACGTGTAAAACCGGTATTTAAGTGTGCACAGCATTGTGTGCCGCCAGGTTCACTTATCTCGTATATGAGTATGCGTCTAAGGTCTTCCGGGGTTTAGGTCTGGGTGGAAATGGTGTACAGTTGTGGGAGGAGAATGGGTGGTGTAGTGGTTAACACCCTTGCGATCAAAGCAAGAGACCCGGGTTCGATTACTGGCTAGTCGCCATTTTCACCTTATCGAAAGGTATCACATATCTTCTCCACGTGTATGATACACGGAAGAAATATATGCATTCATATTCCTTGTTTGCGTTTGCAAGAACCTTGTGGCACACCAGAGATAAAAAAATTCGGCAGTGACGTCAAACAAATAAATTGCTGCAAGATTTATTAAGCCCCATACGTTTGTGCTCGAGGAGGTTATGAAAGATGATACTAATGATTTTGTTTGAGGAAGCAAAAGCTTTCTGCACCGATAAATCGCTCTCGATGCGTCGTCTGCAGCGCAATTAACAAAGAAAAGACCTTCGCATTCGAACCACACCTCAAGACACATCTCGCCTCTGCCTTAGGAATTGCCCTTGATCGGAATTGATGGAATACGTCCCTTGCTTACATCCAGAGAGTAAATTAGTTTATTGTTCTCCACGTGGTCATACGCAGATTGTAGCTACTTTTTTGACACTAAATTTAATATCATTATTATTAGTAGTATTACTATCTCGGGAATCAGTCAGTTCTACAAATATGTAGAGAATGCTTAAAATATTCATCAGTGTAATAATAATAATAATATATTTAATAATAATAAAAATTTACGATACTGTAATAAACCTTAATTTTCCTGCCGTTAGAGTGTTGTCTCTTTGTGGAGAAAATGCTTCGCTATCAAACGTTTTCCTTGACACTTTTTCTCAGAAGAATTGACGCATGTGCACTCGGTCATCCGAGAGACGTTCTAGCGTACTAGATACATGATCAAAGTCAGTAATTCAAATACACAATGAATCATGAGAATGCGAAAAACTAATCTCTAAATTATGCTACGTCCTTGGAAGTCAGGAATGCAGTTCACTATTGTCTATTGTGATCGCTTTTGGAAACAACTCACATAAATAATGTCACTGTGTGATTCATAGTGTTTGCAATTAAGTCCAGGCAATAAATACATCAGAAGAAATAAATTGAAAAGTTTGAGTGTAATTTCTTGGGGTCGGGTTACGATTTAAAAAATTAAAATTCTCTTCCACTGGTCAACGATTAAAGTGCTACAATAAAAGTATACCGCGAAAACACTCGAAATATGAACAAAAAAGTAAGTCAACTTGGCGTAACAATTGTTTGTAAATGTTTTATAAAGGACAAAAAAATATCACTTATACATTTCCTTGTCTTCCAAAAATTAANAAACAAAAAAGTATTCAAAGTTACGTGAAATTGAAGCACAAGGGAAAACACCTAATGTAAAATACTTCATTTGCAGCAAAAGATGAAGGTTATTAAGCAAATTAAAAATCAATTTTTAAATTTAAAAAGAAAAAATCTCAATATCTTAAAGGAATTTCAACAAATCGTTGCTTAATAAATTTAAATAGAACTTGAGAGAGAAACTTAACGAGGTTATAACAAATTAGTCATTTTTAATACACTTGTGTTTATTTATAAACTTATGTCATTTCTATTGAATTTAATGTCAGTGCAATGTTTATGCTTATTTCCAACGCAAAGGAAACCATCTCGTCATTTGGTTAGCAATAAAATACATTTTATTCACATCAAAAAACATTTGTTTAAAGACTCTTTCGTAACGATAACTATAAAAGTGATTGTCCAAATCGTATTAAGGCAAAGTAGTTATTATACATCACATTCGAACGCAAGTTGAATTTTTTCGTTTCTTTCTCGTTGCGTCACGCGAACCAAATGATCTCAAGGGTCCAGGGGTTGGAGGGGAGGGGGAAGCGAGCGAGCTTTACATTCATTCAACTAGAGTGAAGTGAGTATCGATGAAGAGGGAAGAAAGTTTCTTCATACAAAATAGATTTCACCGCAAATGAATAATACCTTGATTTCGTACAAAAGTACAGAACAATAAAACAGCAGAGTATTACCACACAAATACCGCAAAAATATTAAAATCCCAATCTCTTTTCCCCAAATAAAATCTTGATATTAATTGATACTGAATGACTAATAATGTAGAATATCAAAGTTGAGGTGTGTTCACAGAGGTCAGTTCGAATACACAAAGAGGTTTCACTGAGTGTTTTAAGCTGAATTACATAAATATTAAATCATCAAAGATTGTTCATTAAGCATGTCCACATTCAACAGAGTAATGTATGGAGTGAATTAAGATGTATAACAGTGAATACAAAGTAGAAAAGAATTCAAATCTGAGCAAAATATGATAAAAAAAGTTATATTACTGCAAAATTAATAATGATTTATCACATTGAAATGGCATATTAGATTAACAAAATGTTATGTAATAGTTGGAAGAAAATTCATTGAAGTTAAATGATGTAAAACAACCCCCCAAATTAGCACAGATTTTGAAATAAATACAATTTTTCTTACCAGTGTTAGTTGCACCTTTCTGTCACTATTTCAATCTCTTGAGGTCAGGAAATGTTTCATCAGAGTCACTTCTTGATTTCATTTTTAATTACGTCAACCAAACGTCACTAACACCACATATTTATTCAACAAAATTAATTTGTCCTCCGCAGTTCTTAGAAAAGCAAACTCAGATTGTCTCTGCAATATTGGCAGTACATTTCACGTGTTTTTTGTTCATTGAAATAATTAAAATTAACAATATTTTTTTCTTTTCGCATGTGAATGCAAAATAAGAAGAGTTTACTTCAAATGTATTGAGCTGTTAATTCATTCCACTAAAATATGGTCAAAATTTTCTATTTTTATTTTCCAATGAGACCCCAAAACAAAAATATAAAATTATTGAATCAACTCTATCAGGGGAGATGACTAATTTACTCACAAAGTTATTTTTTAGTTTTCCAAAAATCTCTTACTGGGTTTGAATCATTTTTTTGGTTTTTGACAATTTTCACTAGCACCGCTGTTACGAAACCTTTGTTTTCGGAGAGTCCAAAATCCTTTTAGAAAATCTGGTATTTTGGAAAATTATTTAACCGTTTATCTCCGGTACAAAGTATTGAGAAAATAAAACGTAGATTTAGATGTAAAGGAAGGAGACTGTTCTTTGATTGAGAGAATTTTGATTCTGTTGCTGCGGGATTCCCTCCCGCGGCTGGCGTCGCGTGTCCGGTTTGTTCAACGCTGCAATCATCTTCAGAAGCGTGACACCCAAGAAATTCAGTGTGATATTTCGTTTTTGGATAAGATTTCATCACTATTATTTTTTTATTCCTGTTTTTTTTTACTTATGTGTTAGATTTCTATTCGATTTTTGTATTGCTCTTCTTTCGAACGCTGACGAGAAAGAAAATTCCCGCGACCAATTTTTGTTCAAAGTAAAAATAAATAAATAAATAAAGAACTTGCTGAATCCGTGCACACAGTTCAGAATCACGATGTCTTGTAAAGTGATTGATACGTACGTGCGGTCTCGCAATCTGATGATAAAAGCGAATGTAAGGACAAATTGTACACAAGTGATGATCACATGTGATACGAGTTATACACAAAGGAAAAATGAGACGTTAATGTTACATCGAGAGAAATTGCACCATGAAAGCACCGCATCAGCCAGAGGCAGCAGTGCACCAATCAATGTTAGTTTCCATACGCGATTGACGTCACTGCTCTCTAGTGATCGGTTTGGTCATCGAAGAAATGAAAACTCCTATTCACAACACGCCCACGTATCGGCCTTCAAAGACCAAAACGCAAAAAACCTTACTTATTATTGTTAATGAAAAAAATTGTCGAAAATGAGATTAACGAATTAGAAGACAGGCTTTAGGGAGATTCATAAAAATCCCAACATTTCACTTTCCGGAGTTGCCCGGAATTTGAAAAGAAACACGCAACAATCATTACTAGATCAATTCACAAATAAAACACAAAAATTAAATTTTTTTTGCATTGTTAAAGAAACGTACAAAGAATTACAGCAACATTGAAATAAAATATTTTACTGAGACTTGATATATTTTGTCCTAGAGTGGTATTAAGTATCCTGTCACCAGTTCTGGATTTGTTAGCTCATTTAGTCGGGTGTTGCCCGGTGTTCTTATACAACGTTGTAAATTAATGTTATTTTCCATATTTCTTTTTTCGTGGAATTAAATTTTCACTTCTGTTCGTTAATTAAATACCACTTAGAAAACCCACAGAAACTTGCAGCTTTCTGTATTTGTATGCTAATATGTACGCAATTAGGAATAATTTGAAAGACCAGACAGAAGGGAAAATGCTGAATAAACAAAGCTCTTCACAGTTAAGACTTTGGTTGAATTCTTCGGTTTTCATTTCATTTGTCGGTTATTCACATGAAAACAAAAAGCTCTTCACATCTTCACATAATTTTATTCGACCTTTAGATTACGTAGTTTATACGTTCAGAGGATTTTGTCCAATCATCGCAATCCTACTCTGGCGGACACATAAGGAAGCTTCTTAATCAACAGTTATGCGAGGGAAGATTCACATCCACAGATGGGCAGCCGATTTTAATCGACTTTCTGCTCTTGTAGTTGATCAATATTAACCAAACTTTGCTTTTATAATTGCGATAATCCGAATAATAATCTTTTGAAATTTCGAATAATTTCATCGGTTACGTCTTGCGATTTCCATATAATTCACTCTTATTAGTAATTACATTAATGAAAGAACGAAAACCGCAGATGTCATGTACGACACAGTATCTTCATTTGAGAAATAATAAATGTAGCAAATAATTTAGTGCCAATGTATATCTGCCACATTAATTAATTCCAAAGAGCATTCCTAATTGAATCTCGTGGTTGGTTTAACTGGGTATGAAGTAGGGTACACTATTTAGTTTAAATTTACAATCTATATTTCTCTAACCATGAATTATTTTTTAATCTGTTAAAAATGATTATTCCATGAAAAATCAGTTGCAAGATTGGGAATATAAATATACTGAACGTACAAAATGATTGTTCAAAAACCAGAATTAAGGAACATAAATCCAATATTTATAGTAACGTCTCTGTGATTTCCTAGCACAGTCTTGAAGAAAATTATGAATTTCTATGGGATGATACCAAAGTGATGGGATAATATAGAAGAAAATTACTATAAGAGACGCATTTGAGATGCTATTTAAAAACACAAAACTAAATGTACTGTCAATTTGTGAATCGATACATCTCAACTACCAAAAATTTATATTATTTAATATTGCTTTGTTTATATTATTACACGTAGAATAAGTCTTAGTTTCTATCATCTCATTTGTAAACATTTTTCAGGTTCATGTTTTACTTGTGTTCACTCTTTGTACTGCTCCCTCTACTAATTCCCTTTCAGTTCAGTTGAGATGCTCTTTGTGTTTCTACCTAGTTCAGTACGACTTGAGCCCCATCCCAGGCTCAGATGTGTGTTTCATCTGAAGATAAAAAAGTACAAACTTAGTATCGAAACGGTGTTATACGTTTTAATTCTTTATTGTGTTTTTATTGATTCACGTGTACTCGAGGCTTGATTTAATAAAAATTAGTTTTCTGCTTATTCTGATCGAATACAATTATTTATTAAAAATTAAGAGTTGAAAACACTTTACTAATTGAGCATAAACGATTGTGTCGGATTTGAAAAACGAATTTCGTAATACGGAAGTCTCTCTCATCAGCGCAAATTCGATACTACCAACTAACTCTAACAACATAAAGTGAACGCAAAGCTAGAGAGTACGGTAATTAGTGCTCTTTAAAGACAGTGAAACTGATGCGTTAATTTGCACGGTAGTATAAATACGTTAATTATCGAATTATCCCGGAAAGAGGGAGGCTATTAGGTTATTGGGTAGGCGTCACTGTTTCAGATATCCAAAGCTGGAGTCAGTGCGTGCATCCTCTCTTACACTATGGGTCGCTAGATCCACCAATTGAATCTAATCTATATTCTGTAAGAAAATCGGAAATGTTTTCTTTCACGAAGCAAGTTTATCTTATTTATATGAGCAATATAGCAGATACTACTTTCCCCTTATCTTGTAGTTGTAAGCAAGTTTCAATCGGATGCATATTTAGCATTAACAATTTAAACAATTTCAAAAACTATTTTCTTGCATGATTGTGTTGTCTTACGGCTAATATTAATTTAGTTTTATGTGTACTCAACTTTGACACGGTTGTGTACGTTAATTCTGTAGCCCCATCCTGGCCCGGGTTTTTCTCCTTTTTGCCTTCGGGTAGAGGTGGATTTATAATACAGGTTCTCTAGGCTTTGTCTAGGGGCGTGTTTATTGTAACAAGAAAAAAACCCACTAAATTCACGATTTAAACTCTTATGATTTTTAAACTCTATACTCAGAATAATCTATAGTTCGATAATAATTTGTGCATGTAAATTTTTTGCGTTAAATTACAAACATATTGACATTATATATGTATTAAAACTCGCAGCTAACTTTTTATCTTATCGAGGAACTTATGCTAAATTTTTTTGAATCCGCCTCTGCCTTAGGGCCCTTGATTGGAATTGATGGGATGGTCCCTTGCTTGCTTCCGGAGAGTAAATTAGTTTATTGTCCTCCACGTGGTCATACGCAGTTTATACTGCTTTTTTGACAATAAATTTATTATTATTATTATTATATTCTACAATGTATCATTACGTAACTGAAGTACAATTCCCTGCGAATTTGTTTATTGTTTATTACTTTCCAGACGCATCAGTGATTACACTTGTCAAGTCACATCGCTTAAAAATAAATGAGTTTTGTAGTTTTGTAACTTTTAAAAGTTGTTATCTCGGAAAGGAAAAGGTAAAAGAAGACAACAGGAACTTCTTAGACACAGTTTTGATGCTCTAAAATAAGACGCGCCATTCGAGTGATTCGTTTCGCAGGAAAAGAACGAAAATTCTAGGGGATATTTAGGGGTATTGATGTACAAAATGGATACATACCTTTTTGTGAGTTCTATAACAAGAAAATTCATGAAGAGCGTCTGGGCTTATTAATTGTTTATCATTATTAGATCAGATTTGCAGTTATTTATTTCAAATTGAGAACTATACGCTTTGGTTGCGTGGGTTTCCTGATTTTTGTGCGCAGATTATTTCTCTAATTGCTGTCGATATCTAGCGACATTCTCCTTCACAAATATCGCTAGCATTGATTTATGTTTATCAATACTATAATTTCATCATTCCACAAATATAATACCGGAGAAAGTGTTTATTTTTTGAAACCACGCCCACAAATGGGAGTTGCACGTATTTGAAATTCCTGAAGAGTGACTAAACAATTTTTAGGGATGTTTTTACAATTTTATTCCGTGGGAATCTTTATTATACATTTTAGATATTTAGAAGATGAAATATTATATTAATCCTTTCATAGTTAAGTGAATAAGAAGTTAACCAATCCCGAGCGAAGCTAGAAAATCAAATTATTTACTGATGTTACACATAACTGAAAAATTAAGTGTTCCTATAACTTAACGTGCTTTTGTATATTTTGTATGTATAAGCACTACAAATTTGACGTAGTTGTAAACGCTAAATGGACAGAACTGTTGTTTTGGACAGAATTCTGTCAATAATTATAGTATCAACTGTCACACTGAATTACCTCCGAGTAACTTTTTAATCTACATAATGTAAAGTGAAACACTTATAATTCTATTCTCATTTAGACACTGTATAAGAACACTGCAGTTACGCACTAAGGAGAGCCAACATGTCTCCCCCCGCGTGTGGGACTCGTCGAATGACTGAACCCAACCCACTAAAAATCCTCCTGATGTACAACACACCAAAACATATCTCACAACATACATCAAATGGAGGGAGGCACATAACATGAGGGGGGACAAAGAATAAGGGGTAGGACAAAAAATGAGAAGAATGAGGAAAATGAAAGATACCCTAACCTTAATAGCGTCGGGATCGAAAAGAACAAGAGGTGACCAAGGGAGGTCAGAAGAACAGACGTGACGCAGCGCTGTGCAAGTAGCAGATCGCGACTCTTAACACATTTTCCATCAAATTTTTCGTGACACGTTCGAGGTGAGAGGGGCACAACTTTTGTGTTATAAGTCTGTGCTCTCAGAATTAATATTTGACGTGGCACATTCGCTGAGAAAGAATACGAAATTGTGTTCGGAATTACCCCATCGTACATTACTTTATGCAAACAGTTAGTTTTAAGTCGTGATTCAATGTTCGCAGTTCACATATTATTGTATAAATAAGATGTAATGCTATCAGTGTCCATTGATGAAAATGGTGATAGCCACCGAGCGACCGGAAAGGTTTTATGAATTAATAAATAACAAAACAAAATGCATAGTTCGACCACATTTTATTTATACAATAATTTTATAATAATACTAAACATTAAAAACATTATAAAGAAATATACTATTCAATTTTTCAAGCTTGAAATAATATAATTTATTGATGAGAACGAGAATATCGCGTAACACAAAAATTAACATAGGACTCTTGAGCTTTATGAACATTTTTTCAAACCATTCCATTGAAATTGCTTGCAGACAGACAGAAGTTGGACAGCCCTGATCTGAGTCATTTGATGTCTTCAGAAAGTGTTCGTGTTCTTGCTCCTCACCAATTCATTCCGGGTTCAATTCCTGGTGGGGCCAGAAAAATTGTGGTTTTTCACATTAACGTCGAAGTTAATATGTAGGTAAGCTTCAATATCACGCTACAAATACTGCAAGAGAAAGAGTCGCATAAAAAGCACTGATTCACTCGCAGGAAGCAGTGGGCGAAGGGGTGCGGAAGCGCAATAGTGCCATCGTCCAGAATAAATCCAGCTCACGGTCATGAGCACCCGTGTATTTGTTTATGCCTAGTCGCCTGATGCGTTTCGCGACTGTCCTCCCTCTCTCTCTCTCTCTCTCGTACTACAAGACATTGCGTCATGCATATGATTCTCACGTGACATCATTCTTCATGCGAGTATGTGTCACATACAGTGACTAGTAATTGTTCGCTTACTGCACTCGGCAGAGGAGTTGAGATTTCCGGCACGTACTGAACCGCCAAAAAGCAAAATAATGCAGAAATAAAAAGGCGAGGTAACATTTTATGCATTAAAAATAGTTGGTTTTTTACAGAGTATAAACGTGAACTCAAATGTGTGCGCAATCACAAATTTAATTTTCATCTTTTGAAGTAAATGATGAAACCGATTTGAGCTTTCAAAACACACTTTACAGGCCATTTAACCAATAGAATATAAGGACGAAATACATTATCTCTTACGAAACATAAATTATTAAAAAAATTGCTTTCCCAATCTTTGAAACACAAAATATTGCTGTTTTATACCACAACTTATATTAATAAAAAAATTTTTTTACAGACGTCACGGGACATTTTTCTTCGCGGATTTCGTCCTGTCAGTCTTTTATTTGCCCTCTTGAGCTTTTGAGCGAATACAATGTTAATGTCAGTCCATGCCGTTTACGAATGCAGCGAAGCAAATTCATACTTCACATTAATTGGTTCATTTATAACTTTTTTTTGTTGCGGATTGGATTGTCAGTTATTAGTTATTATACTATATTATACCTAAATAACAGACAATATAATTTAAATACAAAGAAAAGATAATTAGACTGTAGTATGATTTTACTTGCTTTGTGAGCTAGGGGGAAAACGTTACCTTGACAATATTTTGTTAATTATGGTACAACGTATATTAATATTAAAATATTCATGTTGATTTTTAAACAATAGTAATAACTTTTATCAAAAAAAGCAGTTACAACTGCGTCAGACCGTGTCAGGAGGATCAAGTCTCCCGAAGCATGCTAGTTGGACATTCCCATCAGTTCCGATCAAGAGTCCCAAGGCAGAGGCCGATTGAACATTTCAGCCCTTTACTCCTTAGATATGGGAATAAAAATAATTAGCTACGTGTTATAATATCAACAGAATACCAAGAAATTAGTATTAATAAATAAAGTTCACAAGTACGAATTATTATCAAAATATAGATTATTAGGAATATATTGTTTATAAAAGTAACTAAATTCGTAATTAATTATTAAGAATTAATGAGCCTGTATAAAAAGTCCGCCTCGACCGGATGAAAACCCGGGTGAGGATGGGGCTGCAGAATTAATGTACAGAACCGTGCCATGGTTGAACACAGATAAAACTAAAATTATATGAATAATAGGAAACAATAATAGCACCATGAGAAATAGTTTTGAAATTGTTATGAGCTATTTCGAAAGTACTTGAGCAATGGTGTCAAAGTTCAAGATACATTTTGTCGTCTTTAATACTTAGAAGAAGAATTTCAAAAAATAAACATTTGAAGTGAAATTAAAACTCATTTTAAATTTTATTGAAATCAACGAATTCTTTTCTATTGTAGAAGGAGTGGTGCAGTACGCAGCTCTTAACCGTGGATTTGAAGAGACTCAATTTAATAATAAAATTCACGTCTTTGGGGAGGATTCCCTAATAATATGGTCCATTTTGGCAAAGAGTGATTAACATTATAGGACGATGAATATTACGCATATTGTGAGTATTGTGTTTGTGACCTAGACAGTTTCGTACGAAGCGGTTTCGTACAAGAGTTTTGGGGGTGAGGTTGACAAATTATCCGAAAAATCCTCTTTTGAATGCTCTGACCGGAATTGACCCAGAAGATAATACCGTACCGTAAATAGAAATAAACTTTTGCAAAATATACGTGACAGGAAATGTGTGAACTAACTACATTAACTCAGATTAGGAGTTAACATTAACACAATTTGCTTTATTTAATATTAAAATTGCGATGAGTAAATGTCAAAGCGATTATAGGGTTCTAATGCCCGAGATTTTGGCAAGCCCCATAGCCCCAAGCACAGTAACGAAAAGATTAATAAGGAGAGTTTTACAACATGAGTGATTAAATCTAGGGAGAATGCAGTGGTGTTATATATTCTTTTTCAGGCTTCGTTCTGGTAGGGGTTATGATTTAGGAGTACGTTGTAATACGTACGCAAGTATTGAGGATCTCCTACCATCGTTCTGTTTCCACAAAACCCAACGGTAACATGTATTGATGTAAAATGTAAATATTTTGGTTGATTGTTTATGATTGTTTATTGTCGACATAGGAGCATAGCAACAGATTAATATTTTTCGTGGGCGGGGGCTGGACACACACTCCGTTTGGTCAGCTTTGAGGAATATCTTTAACGTGCAAGGTAAGAGATAAGACTCACTCCGTCGCATTATAAATCATCGTAAATATTTACTCACAATAACTGGCTTTGTTTAATGGACGAAACGATCGATAACAAGGTGACTGAATCATCACAGTCATCAAACAGAACCTGGAAATTTTATTAGAATAAAAGAATATAGTATAAAACAGAACCTGGAAATTTTATTAGAATAAAAGAATATAGTATAGTTTCAACTCAAGAGATTTGAGGCATTAATTTTGCTAGAAAGATATTTATTGTGAGTTTCACTTAAAAAACGAATTGATGAACCATGAATTGTATATTTTGTGAAAAACGGGCAAAATGGAAAATCTGTTTTCACAGCTTTATTTCCCGAATTTGTGTTATGATGTTCAATGATATAATTGTAAATTAAAATTGTTCTTGATAGGGAAAAACCTTTTATAAATGAAAATCTGACCTCCAAAATTATACATATCTGCTACGCTGGAAATAATTGATACTTCATGCAGTCGATCGATGATATGAAGACAAAAGAATGCTCTCAGAATTAGTTGGAATCATAAGGGAATCATTCCCTTCAATTTATCCCATTTTATTATTCTGTGAATCTTTCAAAGTATATCGAGGCTGATTTACACGACTTTATCGGGTATACAAAAAAGAAACGAAAAACAAAAAAAACAAAAAAAGAAACTGAATTACTCCGGGGAAAGGATCAAAGAAATATCAGTATCTTATCGAACAGTTGTACTCTACGTATTATGTATTCGTTCTGGGTAAGAAAAATTAAATCAAAAGTTAATAATCTGTAGAATCAGAGATATTTTACCAACTCTAATTTTTCTGAGCAATTGTTGAAACTTTTGTCAGCTTCCCGAAGGAGTTGAAAAATGACCCATGGTTTAAGGTTTATGAAAGGGGGCTAACTCACGAGCATGTGCCACTAATGTTTTCTTAACCGCGACAAATTCAATGAGCATGCAATATTGCTATAAATGAGCATGCAATATTGTTATAAAAAGTTATAATGAAAACTGCAAATAAATATGTTATGAAGATTGTAATGTCCATTGACATGCGTTTTAACTATCCCATACATATTTTTATACTTCAGTTAATAACAAAAAATGCTAATTCAATGTCAATTCCCTGTATAGTTATAGGATGTAGATTTAATAATGCTAATGGATTCATTTAATATTAATGGATTATATTTTCTTTTTTTTATTACCGATGCGGTAGCCGCTACGGATATTTTGGACACCGGGAGGAAGTTTATATAAAGACGATTTGCTATCTGATTACTTAATTATGCTAGTATGAATATTCCTTTTGGATTTCTTTCAACAGTCTTCACAAGTTTACATAAAGTTTACATAAAGTTTTCTAGCTCATTGCAACCATGATTACATTAGTAGCAGATTTTAATTCTACAAGTTGATAAGATTTCATTTGAGCTCACTATTTTATGGTTCATACCAATAACCTCGTTTATATTTTGATAACTTTCGGTCAGGTGAATATGGCGACGAGCCGGGAATCGAACCCGGGACTCTGCATTGATCGCAGGGGTGTTAACCACTACACCACCCATTCACCTTCCACAACTATACACCATTTCGACCTAGACCTAACGACGTATATATTTTCACTTGAATATATATAAATTGATTTCCCTTGATGTCTTGGTAGTTTAGAATAAGAACCGTTTCGAAAAACTCAAAATAGACTCTTGAAACGATCGTGCAGGTAACGGATTAATAAACACACGCAACAGGCAGTCGATGCTTGCTTACAGGTGTCTCTTGCGCCTGCGCAGTTAAGCAATATTGAGATTGCCGCTTAAAATATGTATTATATTTAATCAGTATCACGAACTGACGACGTCTGGTCGACTCAGATAACACCTGAAGAGAATTAATTCCCACTTATATTAACAGGGCGCGCCAATGACCGCAGGGCCAACTACTCTTAGACAAACGACAATCGTCGTCAGAAGTGTCGGCTGTCGTTCACGAGGAACTGAAACACGTATTGAATCTTTAATAAATTCATTTTTGGGTCATTTTTCTATATCGAAACAACTTATAACTATTCACATTATTGAATAGTGTGAATTTATTTAGTAAATTCAATGCATTATTGATCAAACCAATAAAATGTTATTTTGACAATGAACCTGTATTTTTAGAGCACCCAATCAGATAATTTTTCCCTCAAACAATAACCTGTGTATTTGATGGACTCTTCCTTAATCTTGTTGGTGAATTGTTAGCAGAGGTGAACGTGTTTGGAGCTCTTACGTTTTGTGTTAACAAGAGCCATGGGAAAGTTTTTCAAAATTAATTTTTTAACCACGGCCGACGATTGTCCCGATTGTCTAAGGAATATTTCTTTTACTCAACATTTACTCATTTTGCTCGCAGAGGTGACCTGATGCTGGAGAAGCTAATACTACTTTCACCATGAGCACCGTTGCGCCTGAGCCCGTGGCGTGCCCTACGCATTGGTCTCCGCACTATGGGACCATGTCGACTCCGGGCGCCGCAGTGACTGCGGAACCGTTTTGCGAGCAAGCGAGCGTGGGCGCGGGAGGAGAAGGCTACGCGTGGCAGACGGGATGCCCCAGGCGCTATGCCACTGCGGCGGCAGCCTCCACGACTGCAGTGTGGCCCAACAGGTGACTGCAGAGCATTCACTTATGCAATTTACCAATCAAGTTTTGTATTTTTTGAAATCCAGTTCTTATACTGACATCTAGGGGTTGCATCTATTCAAATAATAGATCACGAATTTATGTTATTTGAAGTTACGATTTTAAACAATACTTTCGGAATAACTTATATTTTGATTATAAATCGTACTTCTTAAATAACTGTTTTATTAAATACAAAGTTATTGATATTATGTTAATAATATAACACGTTCCGAAGTATTTTTATTCTTAGGTGTGTGGTGAATGTTAAATACCCCTCTGCCTTCGAGTCCTTGATCGGAATTGACGGGATGGTCCCTTGCTTACTTCCGGAGAGTAAATTAGTTTATTGTTCTCCACGTGGTCTCATACGCAGTTTGTAATACATATATTAAGTAATATTGTGTGTAGAAGAATGTCACAGAACTCAATGATGATCGAACACATTAATAGAAACGAGGTGGTATCACACGGGACACGTGTTCGCACACGTCATCAGAAGGAGATATAACAAATAAAAAAACAGTAAGGGTGAAATGTGGAAAGCGCTTTATGAGGGGAACTGAAGAATCGTTTTTCGTGTTCAATGTTTTACAACAACAAATTACAACAGACGTTGTTCAAATTTCGGCTCACTATCACTGATACAGACAGCACCGACGTAGCTGGTATTCGCAAGACTGTAGGTACAATATATTTGCCAATGCATGCAATGTCAGTGCAAGGCCTCTATCGCTATTAATATGCAGAACTTAACATCTGTTGTTGTTGAACTTAAAATACTTATAAATCACATTCTCGATTCCCCAATAAAGTTTTATACTCTCGTTTTCCTTCGAGTCTCTTTTCTCTCTTTTGCTCTTTCGGCCGAACACTGAAGATTTCCGTCTGGGATTTGTCTGACCCACTCGAAATCGATGTCTGTTCAAGCTTTACATACCTTCAGCGATAAATCATGTAATGCGGAGGAGGAATCCACTTTATAAATCGAACCATGGCACAACATAAGAACGAGACAACAAATAAATAATAAAAATATTTAAAAATTCAACCCCCTCTCTGTATATTATGGTTAGTGCTCTCACTTGCCACCGAGAAACCCGGGTTCAATTTTCAATGGGATTGGAGCATTTATGTTAGCTCAATTCAAATGAGCTACTCATCGCAGATTTTTTCTTGGATGCGCCAATCTTAATTATATCTATAGAAGCTGATTCCTCTCAAAATGTTAATCGACATGACTAGAGTGTGTCCCATTACACTTTTCAATCATAATTCATATGAAAGACTTTTGGAACTTAACACCCTACATAACACTAAAAATGTAAGGAAAAAGAAAAAACACTTGGAAAAAAAATCATCATAATTATTAAGCTAGGCGAAATATTTAAAAGATCAATCAGATTCAAAATATTTATCATCATATTACATGGTACACTCAAACGCAATAGCAAATTCAAGTATAGATTGTATGAATTATCTAACACATTAAACCTTTTGCAATAGACTTATAGGTAGATTTTTAAAAAAGAGCCTCCAAGAAATAGGCTTCTATTTCCAATGCATTTAAAGTCAAATCTCAAGTTTGCTTTCGATACATCAATTTGTTCGTGAGTTATAAAAGGGGGAGAAAATTCTTATCATATATACACACATACACACGTACGACATTGGGCATCAGCGCCAAAATTTAAAAATAGTCTCTTCTGTAGTCAATTCGTAAAGATCTAAACAAAAAAAGCTACCGATTACAACACTTAACTTATACAATCTGTGTGGTTGGTCAGTTAATTGAAAAATGGGACTGAAATGAGAAAGCTGCTACATTTAGTTGCAGAAGCCTTAGTTTGGCCGCCGCCGCAGCTACAGCAGCCGCCGCTTCGGCGTCGTCTCAGTTCTGGATGCCTCCTGAGGACCCTTGGCGTTGGACACGTGGGGCTCAACCTTCGTCTCCTGCCCCACAATGCGCTACAGTCGCTGCCCCTGCATCCACGCCACCCGCTTGCCACGGCGCCACCCACGATCCCATGCATCGCTATTGGTAAGAACTGGATTAACTGGCATCGCTATTGGAAGAGCCCCTTTGGTGACTCAGGTGGTAGTGTTCTCGCTCATCACCAAGTAATCCCGGGTTCAATTGCCGACGGGACCAGAAAAATATGCAGCTTTTCACATGAATGTACCAGTTCATATATAGCTGTGACTACTGAAAAGCAAACCTTCTTTCTTCTATCCAGTTCCAGTATCTAACTATTAATAAGTACTTCTACTAATCCCTCCACGTGGGCCAAGTTGTTGGTAAACCCATCTAACTTGCCCACCTATACTAATACCATTCTACCCTCCTACCTCCTATCGCTCCATGTAGATAAGCTTCAATAGCACTAAGCTACATTTACAAGTACTACAATGCAAAAAAAAGAACTGGATTGCACTTCCATTGCATAGCATTCACGGGACAGGGTTTTAATGTTTTCCTTATGAGACCCATTATACGTAATAAAAATTAAAACAAACAAAAAGTATTTACGTCAAAACTATGGAAAAATTACGAAAATTCAAAATTTTTGGAAAATTCCCATTTTAAATCCTTCGTATCTCGGAAACTATAAATCTGATAAAAAGTAATTCCTAGAAACAATTTTGGAAATTAAATGCTCTATACTTTTCATAATAACTATTTTGGTCGTAACTGGTACCGGAAGCGAAAAACCTGCGAAAAAGTCAAATTCGCCGCCATTTTTCCAAGATGGCGGCGCGAGTGGAAAGGTTGGAGGTCGTAAACTCAACATTAGCATTACCATTACTACGTCCAACTCAAGAAGAATGCCCCGAATATAAACTCTCAGTTATCTTTTGCATGGTCGGCCTCTGGATAAAAGGAATTCCCTGGTTCCCGGACTAGAAGGGTTTTGTTTCGTATACCCTAAAGAGGAAGAGGGAGAGAGAAGGGAGCCTATAGTGGAAACCGTGTCGAACCTCTTCGTACTACTGTCGTGTATTTGGGGTACATGAAGTGGTATCAGCAAGTTTCTCTCTTCGTAAAAACTATCTTTAACTATCGTTAATTTTTGTACAAAATTATTGAAAATTTCAGAACAGATAATTCAGAAATATATATCACAAAGAGACAGCGTTACCAGAGAACAGGAAAAAATGCAAAATAAATTTTCGAACATTTAATTGGAGGACTTACTCACTCGGGCTCTGTTTACTTGAAAACAGATTCCGTTGGTCTTATGGCATTTTGCGCTATTTCACACTAAGACAGAGCGAGGTAAAAATGCGGCAAATATAGAAAAATCACCTTTTTAATTAGGGTGTTTGAGCACGTAGTTTAAAAGTTGGGGATGGGCAAACAGCTCTTCTTGGGTCTGAAAATACTTATGTCAAAATAGGCCTCATTGATTCTGGTTGGTTTTCCGTCACCGCAGACGCAGCAATTGTGACTATAATGAATGTATTATTTACGAATTAAATTCGCGTAAAGTCTAAGAGTATCTGTAATTATAATGGCAGCACCTTGTGAGGAAATTCGCAAGTACTGAGAAGTATTGTTCAAGTGAAACATTAATTATGTATACATAGCTTAAACGAAGAGTTAATGAATGTGAAATTTTACGATAACGTTTATTGAACAAATTCTCCTAAACTACAAAAAAGTGTAAGTAGATGAAGTTTAAATCATTTGTTAACTATTATATAATGTCTGTAGAATGTCAGTTTTTGCCTCTTCTTTGCGAAATCTCAGATAACTATATGGAAAGTTACTTGTTTATTGAAACTCATTTCTCTTGTTAAAATGTTTGTTTGTAAAGACATAAATGAGAGTTTTCAGTGGCAGGTATTTTTGTCCACTTTGAGGTCACTCTGTCCCACTGTGTACCGTTGTAAACGCACCGATGGTTTAACGAGTCGTTCCTGTGTAACTGCCTTGCACACGTGAGTCATAATTTAAAATTATAGAAACCAATTGAAAATATCATGAAATTAGAGAAAACAGACAAAACAAATAATGAATACATTGACTAAGATTAATGAAGTAATCGATAAATATTAAGTAAATGGAATTTACTGTCAGTACAATAAAGCGTTAAAAAACTATTTCTCTTTTAGTATTTCTTATGTTCCCCTACCTGCAATTTATATGAAATATACCAAGGTGAAAGACAAAAACAAATTTTCCAAAGGAAACATACGTAAATATTTTTCCAAAAATTAAATCATTTGTCAATTTTTTGTTAAAGTTGATAATATTAGTAAAAAAAAATTAGAAATTGAAACCACGTTGCTTTCTAGAATCTGAAATATCACAAGGAGTTTTTTACGTAACTCGCAATGATCAAATTGTCTCCTAAGCGACATCAGACAGTCGCATTTTCTCCACATTGCGTGAATATCACTAAAAAGCAGGTTTTTATCTATCGTGAACTCTTAGGCAATCCTTACGGTCAGTCGTGAGGCTGTTCAACTAGTTGACCTACATTCAATGAAACTGATAAAGGAAAGTATTCTTTTCTTAAATTTTATTTCGAAACAATATTGGGAAACTTGTTTCAAAATATATTTTTTTAAAGAACTTTCTTTTCTTTCTTTTCTTTTTTGACAGTTACGGTTGCAATAACCATTGTTCCTTAGCCAACGACTGGATGAACGCGAGAACGGACAACGTGTATTATGGCGAAGCTGCCCCGCATCTGGAGCCCTTGATACCAGCAAGCGCTCTGCAGAGGAGTTGTTCCGCTTCCCGTGTCCCCGAGAAGAGGCTGTCTTGTCACCAACACGAGACGACGAAGCGAACAGTCAGTGCGGACAAGGAATGCGCGGTACGCACGAGAGTGGTGGCATTCAGGCATTCATATGACAACTTAGGGGAAGAACGGGGAATCGAACCTCTGACTTCTGCTTTGGTTGCAGGGGTACTGACCATTACACCACCCATTACCCTTCCACAATAGTACACCATTTCCATCCAGATCTAAAACCCGGAATATCTGAGGCACATCTCGCCATACAGGAGATGAGTGAACCAGGCTGTGTTCACTTAAGTACCTACGTGTTGAGGTTAGTCATATACACACATGTGTTAACACTGTTCCCCCTCAGCAATTGGGTGAGAGGTAAAGGAATGACGTAGTGGTCAACAGCTCTCTGCGATGAGAGCAGGGGAGTCCTCTTATCGCACATCTTCTCCATGTGTGGGAACACGAAAGAAGCATTTGCATAACAGAGGACAGATCTTATTTGTAGAACATATGGCGTCACATGGGATGGGAGAACGGGGTTCAATAACTGTGACAAGAATCACATGCATTTATGTCCCACTGTAAATCATAACTGAACTGTCTAATGACAAAGAGTTTGTTTTTGACAGTGTCATTTACAGTTACGTTCAAAATTGCGAAGTCTACCAACTGATACATGCTTGACAGCGTCGGTGGAGCGATTCAAAGTCGCCAAGTATTTCAAGCAGCTACGGACATTGAAGCTACGAGATCACGTATCACTGTTTTTTGTTTGCGCCTCACCGCGTCTCTTGCGCCCATACATTCCCGCACAATAAATGATTGTCACAGTGTCCTGTACCAAGTTTGCACCATGAATTCTGGATCATTCTCTATAAGCATAGTTCCTAGTCTATGAGTCTCTATGACTGAGTCGCTACCTAAAAATACGCATTCATTAATTATGCTTATTGTAATTTGTTGAACGACGAGTGTCAGAACTTCTTTTAAACAACTCGCTGACTGCGTCGATGGTAAAACGGATTTTTGTTATATTTCAGGCCGCGCATGCTGATGTGCGAGTCATCCCTATAGAATCGCCGTGTGCCGCTGCTACCGCTGCCCAGGGAGGCTACGTGGTACCGATGCAACCCCAACCACCTTCAATGCAGTGTGTTGGAGTCTCCACAACCCCTACAGCCCTCCATCAGCGTTCTCCTCCTCGAGCAATGCGTAGTCAGGTGCATTATCGCCGAGAGAACACGTACCACATGGGGAGTGTTGTGGGGTCCCAAGGAGTGAAGGGGGTTCGAAGTGAGTGTGGTGGCAGCAGCAGCAGCAGCAACAAGGAACGAATGCGGATGGCGGCAGCGGCGATGGATGGAGGAGGAGGAGGCGCTAATTGGGGAGCGAGAGGGGATGGAGGTATGGCAGGGTACGCGGCCACGATGGAACGCGTCCATCATACGACATTGCAAGGTGAGATTCTCCACACTAGGCAACAAATTTCTGTATTTTGGCATCTGGATCAAAGGGTATCGCAGGGTAAGTATTCCCGAGCCGAATGACATCATTGTTCCTTCATTTCTATATAAAAATCTATAAAAACGCTAGTAAAATGACCAATAAGTGGCCATCTATTAACGCCATAAGGGCGTTTATTTTCAGTGGTCACCAATGGCCAGGTCATAAACGGTCATTTATTCCGAGTAACTTGCAATGACCGTTTGGCGATAACAGATGGCCACCCCTATAGCCATTATTACTAGAGAGTTAGAAAACAAACTAAAATATCTATTTTTAAAAGTTGGGCACACAGTAAAACGTGTGAGGGGTTAAATATAACGAATGGCAGTAATTTATGGGTATCTATATAGAAATGAAGCAACAATGTAATTCGGTTCGGGAGAATTTTTGGGTGCCTTATCCTGGGATACCTGTGTCCTTAACTAATTCGGGATGCTGAATTTAGTGGAACAATCAGACTTTTCTAAAAGAAAAATTCAAAAAATTTATTTTATGTAATCCAGGGCACGTAGGCTACAGAACGCTAATATTCAGAACAGAACAATTTTTCATTATTATTTTCATTCACCTGCTTTATTTCAGAGTCTAAGATGAAATTAGACGTCCTAATACGCAAAATATTAAAAGACTGAATAAGTATTTTTAACACAAGCATTGAATACAAATCAATGTTTGTTTGTATCAATAAAAATATTTTTTAATCCATTCGTCACGATTTCGAAGTTATCTCCAATAAACATTGTGTTGAGAATAATGGATGTTCCATAACCGTAAGACGCTATGAGGCAGCTCTGATTCAGGTCAAATGGAAAACATCCTGTACATAAGTAAAGATCGATTGGATCAAGGATTAGTTGTGAATGTGGTACTACCTCAATGCTTTCAATATTGTCACATCGTGGGTTCGGTATGATACTGTGATATTAAATGGACGAATGAACTCGTCAAGAATTTTATTCTTCCGTAAAGCGGATTAATACTCAGAGTACTAACAAATTTTATCCAACGGTTTTAAAAATGACTGTGCTCGAGTAGCTTCAATTAGTCGCAGTCGTCACATGAAGAACATGTGCCTGCCGCCAACGTCAACACTCACTACGCAAGCAACCAGTTGAACGGGTGGTGGGGGTTAGTTAGTTCGGCGCCTTGCTAGTGGTGCGCTGCTGCATCTGTACCAAATATAGTATGTGATTCTACAACCCGCCGTCATTAGGATAAATTTCTGCCTACACTTTTCTTAAATACGAGAGGAGATGATAATGTCTGTCCCTTGCTGCAGGTGAGACGTGTTTGCGTGAGGGTGTGTCGCTACGCAGCGCTGTGAGTGCAGAGGCTGTGGCTACAAGTGCAGGCGCTGTAGCTGCGGCGGCCGCCGCCTCTCGTGCTGCGTCGCGCAGCGCCTCGTGTGGCAGCTCTGCGCGCAGCATCGTCACTCGACAAGTATACGACGGTGAGGACACGTTAAGGGATTACATTTGCGACACGTAGGTACGTGTGAAACCAGTAATTAAGCGCACACTGAATAGTGTGCCGCCTGATCCACTTATCTCCGGTCTGGGGATGTCTCAGATCATCCGGGGTTTAGGTCTGGATGGAAACGGTGTACAGTTGTGGAAGGTGAACGCGTGGTGTAGTGGTTAACACCCCCGCGACCAAAGCAGCTGTCCCGGGTTCGATTTCCGGTTCGTCATTTTTACATCGCTGAAAGTTTTTAAATTTTAATGGTTTGTCTGAATGTTTCATTTTAGCGGAGGTAATTGTGTTATGTGAATGTAGTCAAAAAAATTTCAAAACTGGAGCAAAATTAAATGATACTTCGTTCGCCTCACCCGTTCTTCTCACTACATCACAAAAACATTTCACACCTAACGTCGCGTCCTGGTTTTATTTACCAGGAAAAACTATGTTTAAGTCACTACCTGTCAGCTGTTATATGTTAAAAAAGAGAAGAAGAAGAAGAAGAAAAGTGCCATAGGATAGGCCGCTTAATCCGAGAATCGGTCGATCCGAGGCCGGTTAAGAGGGGTTCTAGTATAAACATGAAATTCTTCTTTGAATCCATTAATTCGTGAAAATAACCATGAACCCTTTTGTTACTTCGCAGCAGGAAGGAACCCAGTGCAGGAAGTGTATGAAAACATGAAAACAGGAGGAGGAGCAGCAGCAGCGACCTCCTCCACGATGTCGGTGGGCAGAGGACCCGGATCGACGGGGTCAGGAGCGGGAGGGGGAGTAGGCGGAGGGAGGTTGACGACAGGGATCACGTCCAACCTGAGCGACTACATCTGGAAGCCTCAGGAGGAGAACGCGTGGGAGCTGTGGTACCAGAAGAAGAAGAAGGAAGAGCAAATTCGACGAAGGAAGGAAGAGAAGAGGAAGAAGATAATGGAGCAGCAGGAAGCGGCCAAGAAGGAGGAGGAGAGTTTAAAAAAGGAGCTGGAAGAGGAGAATCGTAAGAAATGGCTGCAGAGAAAGAAACGACAACAGGAGGACGAAAAGAAAAGACTGGAAGAACAGAAACAACTGGCAGAGAAGAAAGCGCAGGAAGAAGCGGAGAAACACGAAATGCGAGTGAGGCATCATTTGGAGTTGTTGAAGAAATCGAATCAGAGGAGAGAAGAAATACGGAAAGGTAATTGACTATACATTAGTAGCTTAAAGAGTTACTTAAAGGTTAAATGTCAAAGATGCAATGTACATATGCTTGTCTTTCCTTTTTAATGGAATACTTTTTCTCGTACATTAATTTATCTATCAGTTTGTAAAGTTACGAATATTTCCCCATTTTAATTTTGATATCTTACATCATCTTGTGAAGTAGAGAATAATTAATGGATATAAATATTACTACAAGACTCTTAACTTTATTCTTGATTAACAAACATTCCCTTAATAAAATAGAAATTAATCATATCCTTTATCCGTAAGGTTCCTTGAAATTCTAACAAAAATTCCTTTCACATCTAACATCACGATTGGAGGACGTCAACTAAATTAATACAAATTTATGAGATAACCATGTCATTCTCATTTTTTTAAACTGACAATGACGAAATACTAGACAAAAATGAGAGAAGTGCAGCAATATTGGGGTAAAATGGAGTCAAGTTTTTGAGCGGAGGGAAAGGATAAGGTTGACTTTTTAGGTCGAGTTTCACCAAGTATGTTTAATGTCTTAAACCAGATGTTCTGTGCAGTTAATCATGATTATCAAAATGTGCGTTTCACCACTACGATTTTCCCTTAAACATCCGTGTCCCCTCGTTTACGTTCGCCAATTACGATTTCTTCAGATCATTTAGCTTGTTTCCTCATGGCTCGATTTCTGGGTTAGATATAGACACACGAGAGGGACTCGCGAGTACCTCTGGTGTCCGTTGGAGGCGCTTGAGAGGCGTTGTTCGGCCGCCGTTTGAAGTTAACACACAATGCACTACAAATCTACTACCGACGTTTAAATTCTTTCGACGTAGCGATTAAGATAATTTTCGATTACTTTCGCACGATGAAACTGTATTCGTAATTAAATTTACCTAATCGCAATTAAGAAGATAGTGATTACGGTGAGAGTGGATCAAGTAGCAACATGTTCTGAAGGTGAGTTTTGTTGATCAGAGGAGGTGCAGAGGAGAGAGTTGGCGCAGAAGCAGGCGGAGGAAGCGAAGCGTGTACGACAGGAGGAGAGCACGCGTGTATTGGCGGAATGGAAGGCGCGTGCAGCGACAAAACCTCGCCCGCTCACAGGATGCATCTTCAACCATGACCGTGAGTGCAACAATGAAATTTACACGTTCGCTCTCCCTCTAGCAGATGGCAGTGCAAGCCAGAACCAAGCAAAGTTCTGACAACGGCGGCCATGTTGACGCTCTTAGTCAGTTAATGAGGGAATGAACGAAGAAAGATTCGTTCCTCGGGGTGAACGAAATGGCGAATTACTTTGATTAAAATTGGGATCTAGCATCAACACGGACGCTCTAGGTCACGTGGCTGCAATTTAGTCCTATCGATGCTCATCTTTGTCGGCAAAATACTCTTCAAATGTTATCTGAACCTTATCTATCCAATGAGTGTGAGCCTTGGAACCAATGAGTGTGAACCAATGATCTATCCCCACCATATGGAAACAGCCGCCGTATTTGCATTGAAGAGGCAAATTAACCTATTCAAATTAACCAATGGAAACTCAAATTTCTCAAGCTCAAAACTCAAACAATGTAGTTGCCGTTAATATAATTTTTCCATGACTTCGTTATTTTATAAACTGTCAATATTACACAGAATGATTTAGGTCCATTGATAAACAAATCACTCACACAAGTACAATTTAGTATTTTGCTCTGACTCTCAACTCCGAATCTTTGAATCCAAATGGATCGACCAGTTGTATTTTCAGGATATAAAACAGTTTTGCATGTACACTCCGATTGGAAATACTTTTGCAGCACAAGTCTGGTGTAACTTTCAAATTGCCACAATCTATTAAAAATATTGTCATCTATTAGCGTACAGTCAAAAGGCTGATGTAATTTTAGAAGTATTACTTCTGCTTCATGTAAGCACCGAGGAAGCAACTCTGTAGAGATGACTTATCGAAATAAAAAGTTTAACGAAGTTTGATTAGAAAAAGCACGCAGAAATATTTTGACACAAATTAATGGTAATATATTTTCAATCCATAAGAATTCAATTGCAATGTCTCGTAGAATTGTAAAATTCTCTATCTTTTGACGAACAAATGGCGCATCCAATCAGAAATCCGGACACGAGTCGGCCACACTCGTTCTACCTGTTGACTCACTCTGTATTGAAGCGGGTTCGATTTCCCGATGGGGCCAGAAAATTTGTAGCTTTTCACATTAATGTCCCAGTTCATATAGCTGTGACTACTGAAAAGCCAACCTTCCTTCCTCTATCCCACTTCTCCTAGTATCAATAACTCTAACTATTACTAACTACTTCTACTTACAATTTCTACTAACCCCTTCACGTGGGCTAAGGTGTTGGTAAACCCAGCTAAGCGGCCCATCTACTAACAATGGCCTTCCACCCAACTCCCAACTCCCAACTCCTATCACTCCATGTAGATAAGCTTCAATAGCACTAAGCTACATTTCCCATTTACAAATACGACAATACAAATACAAAGTAGCGATATCTACTCAGCAATCTCCATATGAAGATTTTGCATCCACTCAACCAAACTGTTGGTTTGGAATAACAAAAGGAAATTTTTAATTTATTTATCATTACAATCAAGAATTATAAGTAATTATTAAGAAGAAAAACAAATAAATTTTATTTCAGTATTATGATATTAAAGATTCAATTTCTTCCAAGTCAGACAACTAGCAACAAAAGCTATCACACTGCTGCAAAGGAATCCAAGTAAAGATGTCTCAATTTAGGATGCTCTTATTGCTTTAATATGTCGAAATACAGACAAATGGGAACATTTTAGATCAGTGGATCACTATGAAAACGCACAGTGTAAGATGTGAAAATATGCTAATGTAGATACAGCGCCTTGGGAAAAGATACCTTTGTCTTACGGCAAGAACTTTGACAACAGTCAGTTGTAATAAAAAATTGCGTTGATTATTCGCAAATTGTATTTTGTTTGCAACAAATTACTCAAAAGTAAATTGTATCGAATAAAAGTTTCGATATTCAAAATACTGACACTGAATCATTAGCATCGATAAGAATGAAGTATTGGATTCGTTGTAGTCTCTACTTGGGATTTCTTTCTCTTCAGTTGGGAGATTTTCGGCGCGTGTGGATTTTCTTGTGAAGTAGAAAAATCGACCGACCTCGACCTGTTTCGTGGGGTTTATAAAATGACAATACGGAAAAAAGGTTCCCGGTTATCGGAGAGGATAAAAACAAATTATAAAAGACATTATGAAATTGAATCTCTTCAAATCGGCGGTTAAAAACTACCGCCTGCACCAGTGCTTCTACACTGTAAAAGAATTTATTGATTTTAATAAAAGTTAAATCCGTCTTGTACTTTATCACGCCATTGCTGTAGCACTTTTTAAATAACTTATAACAATTTCAAAAACTATTTTCTTGTATGATTGTGTTCCCGTATGGCTCATATTAATTTAGTTTTGTGTGTACTCAACTTTGGCACGGTTGTGTACATTAATTCTGTAGCCCCATCCTGGCCCGGGTTTTTCTCCGTTTTTCCTTCGGATATAGGCGGATTTCTTATACAGGTTCTCTAGTCTTTGTCTAGAGGCGTGTTTATTGTAACAATAAATCGTGAATTTAGTGTTGTTTTTCCACTCTTATGATTTTTTAAACACTATACTCAAAATAATCTATAGTTCGATAATAACTTGGCTCAAAAAAAAGAAATGAAAAAAAATACTTCAGATGTAATAAAAAGGATTATTCGTACATGTAAATTTACAAACATATTTGCGTTAAATTACAAACATATTGACATAATATATGTATTATAACTCGCAGCTAACTTTTTATCTTATCTAGGAACTTTTTTGAAATTTTTGAACCCGCCTCTGCCTTAGGGCCCTTGATCGGAATTGATGGAATACGTCCCTTGCTTGCTTCCGGAGAGTAAATTAGTTTATTGTCCTCCACGTGGTCATACGCAGTTTGTACTGCTTTTTGACAATAAATTTATTATTATTATTAAATCTTAACACAGAAAATTTAAATTAAGAAGAAAAAAAATCATGGAAACAACTGTTTTTATTTGTTTATTGTAAATTATTCGCAGTAAATTACTTCGTTGTCCTTAACGTGGTCTAAGGCAGTTTGTAACAGCTCTGTTGACGATATATTATTTGTATATTAATTTATTTATCGTCAGTCTAACTGGATTGATGTTGGTACAGCGCTTGTGCACAGAGTAACCAACACTTACTTCGCCATCGTTCATAAGAGTAATGATATTCGTTCCTTGTGTCATGTTGGCAGGACAATCGGATTTCTCAAAACTTAAATCCATCGCCAATATCTGACACCAAAATACACTACAATTAGCATATGACATGACTATAATTAGCATGAAGGACATGAAGCTACTTATATATTAAGTAGGAAGCTAGGACCATAGCTTTCCAATTTAAGATTCTTCCACTTACTTACATTTTCTGTTGCAGCTCAAGCGAGTGTGCCCAAACCAGCGTTGGATTTCTTCAATCCAGAGCCCTGGCAATTCTGATTGCATCCGTACGGAAATTGAACAAATAGATTTCTATCGCCTGTTTTTAACGCGAGTATCAGTGTATTTCGGAAAACTTTATATAAACGTTTTTTTACAAAACTCTTCATTTAGTCTCTATTCATATATTTTACGTAATATAAAATTATTGGAAACATACGATTTGTATTATGTTAATTGTTTGTTAGCGTTTCATTTAAGTTATTTCAATTGACAATTTTAAATGAAGCATTTTGCAATCGTATTATTTACGTAATTTTGTGAAGTAAATTAATTATTTTCTTTCAATTTCATTTTTCTTGTATTTGTATCTACAACAAGGTCCTTCTTTCGATTTCTAATACGTTATGAATTGTTGTTTATTGTTTGGTCATTCATTGGGTCGATTATTGTACCTGCAACATATCAATGTACTCCGAATATTTTGTGACGAATGAACTTTTATGAGGAATCTTCCTAAACTGCGTCAGTGAATAACCAAATAGCGTTTTAATATGAACTCGTAAAGTGAGTTAATTATTAGTTTCTTTTTGTCAAATTCTCCCTCATTTTTATTGTGAACAATTCTGTGTTTGTAATTGTGGAACATTAACAATATTGTCAAAGAATGATAAATTAAACGTCACGCTGTCTTCCACTCCATGGTCCATCGTCTCTTCGCCATTCCACTCTCACAGGATAAGATAAAAAAAGAAAGACACAATGAAACTTATAGTACCAAACAATGGCTGCAACACCTCTCTCATAGATAATATAATCACTAAGAAAGTTAGATTTTATCACACAGAATCTCACATCACTTACTCCAAACAATAATATTCAAATAAAATATGCAATCCCTTTCATAGGCTCTCACTTAAAATCGCTAATTCATTAAAACATTTCAACATTCACACTACCTTCTCTCCACAAACACTCAACTCAACCCTATTATACACTAAGGATCCCATCTCCTCCGATGTGGAGTGTAGTATGCTCTCTCATGCAGTGATTGTTGGAACGTTCGTCCAGACTGTGGGACAAAGAGTACAAACAACACACAAATGCATGGAAAGATAACACTACAGTCTCTGACTTCGCCAACCACCTAACAGAAAAACTCACATTCAACATTGAGAAGGATCTTCATATGGATTTGCCTTAGAGCCCTTGATCGGAATTAATGGAATACGTCCCTTGCTTGCTTCCGGAGAGTAAATTAGTTTATTGTCCTCCACGTGGTCATAGACTTTGACCCCGGATCAAACTAGAAATTTTAGATATCCATAGTATCCTAAGAAACTACAACGTCTCTCTATTAAATGAACAAATCCCTGAACTTCATTCCCCCCTCCTGAAACTAGTCTTCAAATTCCTTCCTTCTCACCCCCCAACTGTCCACTGAACTGCACCCTACTTCAAACAGCTAAAACCCTGAGAAATTATTTCAGTCTTCTGTCGCCAGTTCCTGGAAAACCTTCGAAACCCCCGCTTTCTCACCTCCAACCACCTCTCCTACCCTCTTTCGCATTCCAACCATTTAATGACCCTCTGCGCACTGGCCAAAAATTTTTTTTTTATCTCAACACTCAAGTATGTAATTTTGTCGGGTGCTCGCTCGGCATTTGTTTTCTTCTATTCATTCTTCATTGTTCTTTTCTTTATTTCATAATTTCAATAATATGTATATTTCAGTGTATGTTACTGCCGATGGCTGCTACGCAGCCGAAAAAGCTTCATAACAAAACTATGAGCACCACACAAATTACGTTTAATTTATCATTCTTGTCTTATGGACTGTAAGTAATTAAGCTAAAATGCTGAAAGAGAAATATTACGAATGACAATATGTTACTTCAAATACTTTCCACTCCATCCCAATATATTTGTAAAAAGCAACTACGCATATTGATAAAATATCTTTTTCTAGGAACTTGTTGTAGAGGATACGGATAAACCATTGCTAAAAATTGTAAACTTTTTCAGATTGAAAGAGTGATGAAATTAAGTGAAGTGATAAAAATTCTGACAAGAATGAATGTAAAATCGGAACAAAGAAGCGATAGGTTAGGTTGAAGTTCGACAGGCGAATTAAAGTATTTTACAAGATATAAGACACATTGGGTGCTAATTTCTTGAGATTTTTGTGAAAACGGAGAAGTAATTCTGGTTCTAGCGAGACATTGGTTTAAAAGTATACTGTTTCACACATACTAACAACTGTAATTAATAATTCAATAAAATAAATAAAAAACCTTCTTCAAAACAAAATTTTATTTAAGCCACGTAGGTAAAAAAAAGTAATAAAATAAGTTTAGGTTTTTATTTAGGTAACGCAATTTTCAAATGTCAGTACCTCCAATCAAATTTCTAGATTTTAATAAAGTTCGCCTTCAAAAACCTTGTCGAGAGTAATGTTCACAAAAGTAGATACCAATCAATTTCATAGGTTGGGCAACCAACCAACCAACGTATTTACCAAGTGTGGATTTTTCTTTTTTTTACAATTCGCGCGACGAGCTATTTGTTTCTCGAACTTTTTATTTATTATTTTATTTTAAACTTTTTAGTGTTAGTAATTGTTTAATTATTTGTCGTAATAATTAATCTTACTTGGTCATACGCATATAGAAGGAACTAAAAAATTCTTTAATATAAATGAAGAGGATAAATGGTGTGATACAGCTTCCAATAGTATAAACCTATCTTTTGAGAAGTAAATCGTTGTGAGAAGAAACTCCTTCGCCGTTATACTGAAGAGGCGTAGGTTATGCAACGCGTTATACTCATTTGTATGGAGGTGGATTTGGCTTTTCGAGGGACGACGCTTCCCGGAAACTCGGTATAAAGTCGTAATTTGAATAAAAATTGTTTAAAGAGTTTTCTATTGGAGTTAGACATATTGCATTGTCATCGAGTTTATATATGCGTCCAAATTTCTGTTCAATCTGTTGGGGAATTTCACCCAAACATACGCATAAACTGTATACTAATGAATTAATAAACACATGAAATTAGGTAAAAGCTTGTAAAAAAATAAAATATATAAAAAAGTCGATTGAAAAATGTAAAAATAATCTTTAAAAAGTGTTTATATACAAAACACGTGACAATGAAAAAAACGGTCAAAATCAAACGAGAAGAACCAGAAATCGTAGAAATGTAGTAGAACAACTTTGATTAGCGACGCAGCAGCAGCAGCTCGAGACTTGAGCCAGTAACCACAATAGAAAAGTTTCTGAACCACTGCGTGTAAAAATAAGGGGGGGGCAAATGGGTAGGAAGTCGTCCAGGGTAGGCGAGAGCACACGAAAACAGCAAATCAAATTGAGACGAAGATCATGAGACTCCTGAGTGGAGTTCAGTGTTGTCTCATGCACATTTCTTTTCAACTGTGGCTACGTGGCTACGTGCGGAAGCCAAGTCCTCCATTGAATGTCTTCTCTCTCTCTCTCTCTCTTATGGAGCAGAAGAGAAGACCACTCTTATGGAGCAGAAGAGTGATTCGTTTTGAATAAAGCACACATACAGAAGTATACCAAAGCAAACGAAGACAAATCATTCTACGCGTTGAATGTGGGCGAATAATTACAGTCGGAATTTATCCAATTGCTATATTTTGTAAAAATGTTTTAACTGCGCGATTAAGTATATGACATGACATAAGAACATGACATACAAAATAATAATTAGACCTTCATATACGGCGATGATGAAGCCTTGTCTTAAAACCCACTTAAGTTTCTCGTAAGTATTATTTGTCCACGGGACATTCTCTCCTCTTTCTTTTTTTACCTCTTTTCATATTTTAAAGTTCCATAACATACTTTACTTGCTTTAATATACTCTGCTTTAATATACATTGATCAGAGGAACAAATCGGTTTTTGTTCAAAAGTGCTCCCGAGTGATGAGACAAGGGACACGAGAAAAGTTACTTCGCTGCTGCGCGACAACAGATAACTAGTAGCAGGACGTTGCACATTAAACATGTAACATTATTAACATTTATTAAGTTTCAGAGTTATTGTACGTATAATACATTATACCCTCCTTGTCCATGTAATTCGTTGAATTGTTTCGTATTTGTCCCTCATTCGCTTCGAAGTCGCTTTAGATTAAAAATAAGTAAAATAGTTAGATTAAAAATAAGTAAAATAGAAGACTGATATGAACTGACGGCGATGTAAAGTTAATTACATTTCTTTAGTATGTATAATTATTTTAATGTTTCTTTTGGAACCATCAATAACTGTGTTCTGGTGGTAAAAACGTCCAGTCGTGTTTGCATGTGTAATCTTAAAAAAGGTAATTTTTAAGTAGCTACGATTTCTTTTTTGGGGCTTTTCGGCTCGTCGACATCGAGGTCATTAGTACCCTAAAATTCTGTAGAGGTAGGAAAAATGCAGTTATGCACTAAGGACAAGTAGTTTGCATACTCTGACCAGAATTGCCCCAAAAGGTAATGCCGTAACGTAAATGGGAGTAAACGTTTGCAAAATATACGCAACCGGAAATACGTGGACTAACTACGTTAACTAAGATTCGGAATACGTAAAACAATTTGCTTAACTGGGAATTAAGATTGTCAACGTGACAATTCCATTTGAGGTTGTCTTGAATATGGAGACTTTTAAGAATTTTGTATTCGTAACAGTTTTTAATTGAGTTCCGTTTAAAGAAAGAGAAACCTGAGGTACAGATTTTGTGATACTATTGTGAAATGACTTGCGTTTTATGGGAGTTGTAACGTTATAGGAACATTGAGATAAATACATCGAATCTCAATTGTAAACATCTTCGCAAGTTTTCTCACGCAAACAATTTATAAATACGGGTTGATTTGTGTCATTAAACTCTCTAGAAAAGTTGAAAAGGATTTTAAGTGGTTTTAGTAAATGATATAGATTTGAAACTGAGCGCTAAAATTAACGAAGAGTAAGTAATTCTGCGACGCTAACCTCATAACGCTTTTGAGAGGGGATCCTTCCGTGAAAGTTCATTCAATGTAAATATTAGATGGAAAATTATGTAGAAGGTAACTGTGCTTCTGAAACGAACGTTAAAACTAAACGAATTGGTTAAACTAAATTCTTCAAAAGAAGAAGTACAAGAAGTTTTCCTTAAAACCATTCATCTCATTAACTGTGGAGTCAAGAGGCAGTCGTTGCACGTTCAGAGAGAGAGAGAGAGAGAGAGAGAGAGGTGCAGCAGCTCTCAGTTATTCTCACCCTCCCCTCTCATCTCTTAGAACGTCCATCCGCTCCCTGGGGGTGACTTCCGCCTCTGCACTTCCTCTCTCTGCAACCGGAAGTGCCTCTGCCGCCATTGTGCCGACGAGGAGAAGGAAGAAGAGGAAGAGGGGGGAGGGGGGGGAGGGTTGTGGTGTCATTTGGTGGATTTACCTCTGGAACGTCGTAGTCTTTCTACTTCTCCTCTCAAAAGCCGTTAATGAACAGAACACGCTGTACACCTCGGAATTACTCAAGTTTTATATTGCACGTACGAGCGCAGCGCCCGTGACTCCGATAATCTTCACGTTTTCCTTAAATAATCCGCTCTTGAAACATTTCTTTCTTGATATGTGTCGAAAATATGTCTTACGTCGATATTGACGAAAAGCGATTTGGAATCGTCATTTGTATTGAAAAAGGCTGGCCAACAAATAATCGCAAAATAATTCTAAATGGCGCTTCGTGAAAAACCAAAGAGATTAAGAAAGTCGGGAATATGTTCACCGACGATCTAATCAATGCTAATTTAATGTTAGTATCGTAAAAAAGAAACAATCTTTGTAATATTTTGGTACACTGTAATAATTATTTAGTGTTCCCTTCAACCATATATGTAGTTTCCCCGTACAGAAGTACCACTTTTACCAGTCTCAAAGAATCAAGTCAGTGCTTGAAATAATAGTATGACGTGTCATATTGTCTAAAAAGGATAGAGGAAATTCTCTCTCTAGTATTTACTCAAATATTTGGCGGTACTGTAACATGTTTTTTATAATACTTCTTTAATTTTCATCCCCCACTTCCGAGTACCTAGTCGAGGAGGAAAAGGTGACAAATACGGCGACGAACCAAGACTCGAACCTGGGACCTCGTGCCTCGGCCGCACAAGTGCTATCACTGTAGCATCCGCCACGACTCCCGACAACATCCACGTGGACGTAGAGAACGCACACTTTTGAATTTTCTTCATATTTATACCACTTGAATTCACCCAGCCATGCCTGCGGTTATCAATTAACGCAATTTCGCGTAGTTTGATAGATACTCTTCGCCTAGATTTAGAGAATAATCTAAACTCTGAACTGATTGATATTACAAGCAGAGAGGAAAGATTCACAGATTGTCATTCGCGACCAACAAAATAAATTAAAATAAATTCAAACAAATAACCAAACATCTTCGTGTATTAATTCTTCGCTGTTTTGTTACGACTCTTTAAATATCGTATCGTTTTTTAACTTTTTAATTAGTGTATATATATTTTTTGATGAAAGTGCAGGCCTGGTACACTTCTGGAAATTAAGTTATGTAAAAGTCCTTTAATAATGAGAAGCATGAAAGTACGTTTAAACTTGTATAAATGCACTCGTATAAGCGAGATTCTCGTATCAATTTGTATGAGTTAGTGCCATATGGTTACTCTTTGAAACGTCGCGCGACAGGACCTGATACATTTTGTATCCGATTCATTCAGGATATGAATGTGTGTGTATGCAAGTCGCAAACGCATTTGCGCATGCGCAGAACCCATGGCCAGTACGCGCTCCGCCATGTTTTCTCTCGCTAGTTATTGGCTCCTGTAAACTGAAGTGTTGAGTAGCGGATATTAGATGAACCTGACCTTACCAATTACAAACTACGTTCCATACTCATGTGCTGCTTTATGCCCTGCTCTGTATCAGTATTTTCTATTTTGATTTCACATGAAACATTTTATCTTTAAGTTTTGTTTCGGGAAACTTTTTGAAAAGAATGCAAACGATTGATAACAAATAAAAGCTTAGGTCTTTGTTTTCCTGAAACAAGTGACGGTGAAAATGAAACTCATGGAATTCCCTACGTGAAAATTAAATGTTAGAAAAATACTATTACTCGAAATTTTTTAAATTAAGATTCTATTGTTAATAGGTTCATAAAATGAAATGAAACAATATTTGAAGGAAATACTGCCCTGAAGTTCATTATCTCGTAGGTAGAATATGCTGAAGCAATTTCTCATAAATTCGAGTAAAATATGTCTGATATGAAGTCTGATGTGACAAGATGTTCTACGTATACTATCGGGCAACCTACTTCCGTCGTCCCGGAGGAATGGAAGAAGACGAGGCGCAGCTTCCACTGCTCGTTCCCATTTCCGTTCCACCCCCCCCTCCCTCTCTCCCTCCCTCCCTCCCTCTCATAAGAGTAACTGAAGTCAGTTGCGATTGCTGCACCTCACCCCCCCCACAAAAAAAATAATTAGATTTTGTATTAAGGTAATACAAGGCAAAATGCAAATATCTCCTTTAATATTACTCATTAGTGGATCCTAATAAAAATAAACGTATTT
>NNCF01128841.1:1494499-1553457 GCA_002313205.1 Laupala kohalensis | reverse complement strand
AATAGCGTCGGGATCGAAAAGAACAAGAGGTGACCAAGGGAGGTCAGAAAAGAGAAAGGAAGGAGCATGGCACAAGTAAGTGGAAGTAATGCCAGACTCAGCTCGGGGCCCCGTGTTCGCCAAACACGTACTTACTAGATGTAAGTCCCCTGGGGGGGTTAGTTGTATACATAGGTTGTACAATTAATAATAAAATAATACAATGGTATAGTGTACTCTGTCAAATTTAATCTACGGCGACTTCATTATTTCACGGAAATAAAAAAAAACTGATGGCTTATTCCAGTGAAAAATATTTCATTCATCTTTTTTTTTTTCCTTTTTATTGTGGCTTTAGGGCTCGCCAACGTCTAGGTCATTAGAGCCCTTGCAGATAGGGGAAATGCAGTTACGCACCATTGAGAAGAGCCAACGCGTCTCTTCCCCGTGTGTGGGACTCGCCGAAGAACTTAATCGTGTACCCACTGAATTCACCAAATATCTAAATATAGAGATGATAGAAGAGAACAGAAGGACAGTCGCGTAAATCAAGCAGAAGATACTGAAAACTGAAAGAATTTCTTCAAACAAACGAAAAGGTAGAATGAAAAAAATTAAAACCCCTTCCTTCGAGGTACTTGTGGGAGGAGGTGGAGCCCCGATCTATTTGAGAACTTCAATAGTTTTTTAACACCATCCGTTTCATTTCCGAGAATTGTTGGTAAATCTGCAGCCAGAACTATGTTTCTCCGTATTCTGGAGGATTTTCTTCCTGCATCTTTATGTTAATGTGATAATAATAATAATAATAATAATAATCTTTATGGTTATAAATGCAATTAATTAAGAATTCTTCTTCAACAAGAATTTATTATGAAAACAAATCGCTTTACATGTTTCGCAAACCGTATTAAACAGCTCTCCCTTCGTGGAGAATGTGCTGAATCAAACCTGTGGCTCGAGAGTCACTGTGCATTTTACATAAAATTCTTCGACCATCTGGGGGCAAAACTTTGTGTAATAAATTGTATTTGACTTAACATGTTCAGTGTGAGAAAGTGAAAATTGTGTTTGGAATTACACTAGAGTATGAATATAATATAATAATAAATATTTTAAATACTTAAAAAAATATACTATTTAATTTCCGCAGCATGAAATAATATAAATTTTTGGACGTGTTCTTATATTGTAGGGTTGTACAAAACCAAAATGTCATTTAAGCAAAAATATTGTGTGGAAGTTTCAAAACACTCAAATAAATAAAAAAGGATTCATCAAGCTGCGGTGTTTAAAAGTAAAAAAAGCTCATACAAGAACGTGAGGCGTTGTTGTTTCTCACTTTGGATTCACGATTAGAGTTCCTCCACCACTGCGTCCCTCCCAGGAAGGAAGAATAAGGATATGTAGCGAATAAAGAACTGCGGATCATAAAAATGCTGCGAAACGGAAATTAAATTCTGTCCGGATGTGCTTCCGCTTATTAGGATGATTTATGAGAGGAACTCGGGAAGTTCTCGCCACACAACTGCTACGCAACTTTCTTCTCGGATTACATTTATTTATTTATTTATTTATNCCCCCCAACCCCAGTACCTTAACTCGAAAGGCATTGATTTTGCCGCGTTTACGTACACACCGGTGTTGTTTCTTTTCCTTAAAAATATTGTATTTCATTCCTCCCTCCTCTCTATTTTTTGTCTTGCGTTTCTTTTTGTTTAATATTCACATCTGCCTCACTTTGATCTTTCCTCTTATATTTGTTTTATCTCCTCTCTCTCATCTTCTTCCTAGGTTCCATTTTTAGCCGCATTCCGTATTATAATAAACTATTTGTTGATGACTTTTACTTTCCCATATAGAAAGTATTGTAATCGCGAAGAAAACCGAAAAATAGATTTGGACGGAAATATCCGTTTTGGTTTTTTCCCTGATTCTGAAAAAGTGGTTTTTTGGCATAAAGTCCGTCCGTCTGTGCGCAGCGATTCTGATTAAACGGATGAACCAATTTCATTCGCATTTCGTATTTACTTGTTGTCTGTGCACGTGCTCTAATTTTTCTTTTTTACTTTAAAACAAAGAGTTCTTCAATTGAACATCAAAGTACTCTTTTGAATGTTTCTACAACGATTTTCCTTAACTTTTCTGTACGAAAGATACAAATAGTACGCATTTCATCCGCATTAGCGCTATCTTGCTTGAAAGTTTGGTATAGAGGCAGTAAAATAATTCTTGTCTGCTACACTTACCCATTAATTTACTGCTTAAAGAAGCTTCAATAATATTTAGCAGTGTAAATGGACCAAGGAGACGTAGAATACACTTTTTGTAAACGGAAAAATCTTTTCGTTAATTTTTCAAGATTTTTTAAATTTAAAGTTTTATAGCAGTTTCAATCGTTAAAAAAATATTATATTAAAATATGTATTTTAACATATAAAGAGTTCTTTTAGACGAGAGACATAAGAGGAGTTACGAAATAAGAGAGTAAATAAAAACGAACTGTATCACATATTTCACAGATATTAATCATAGATACGATTAATTTTTATTAATATAAATAAATAATAAATAAATAAATTTATTGTCAAAAAAGCAAAAGTTACAAATTGCATATGACCACTTTGCAATATCGTATTTAAAAGAAATTAATTTATCTGTTTTTAATCAAATTATATAAGAATATTGATGGTATGCTTGCTTTGTTCTCGCAATAATATACTAATTATCTTTATATTTATTTATTAATATATCTTTAAAATAGAATATAATTCTTTCTGATCTTATCTCCCACCAAAACGAAAGATCTGAATTTGTATATTAGAGATTCTTTAATACAATTTCTAGTAAAATTATTTATTAAATAAACTTTTTCAATTGGGTAAAAAGAGAGGCTGTGAGTAAAAATATTTCTATAACATACGAGTCGAATATACTACATGAAGACAAAAATTAAAGGGACGACTCCATAAAAGAATTTTACGTCGCTCAGATGGAGAAACGTACACGAGAAAGTACAAAGTGCAATGGTTTTGCAGCACTAGTTTCGTACTTGAAGCACCAGAGTCTAATATTGCGTAGCCGCCACAGACAACAAGCCCTATATGCATATCAGCAATCGGTCAGCAATTAGCGCATTTTCCGCAATCAGCGCCCACGTCGCAGGTACTTCTCCAAAGAAACAGTAATACTTGCTGACCACTTGAAGGAGTCGCTATGCGCGAAATTGAAAGTTTTCGCTGTACTTATCACGCCTATCATGTCAAATTGTGATTCCTCCCAACAACTTTGAAATTCGATGAAAATATTCATAGACCAGGTAATATTCAATCAAAAACTTTTTCGCGCCTGCATGGATCATCAAGAAAACGTCCATTACTAATTGTCCATACCAATTGTCAATTTTCATTTTGAATCATCATTACTCCGGCATCATTCAAGATACACGTATTAAAATGTGTGGATCAGTGATATCATTTCCTGTCGAAACGTTGGTCTATATTGCCTAAACGGAAGAATTTATTTTTACATTTCATCACAATAGCAAATATCCCTATTATCAATCAATTCTGTAAATTTCATCAAAATCATTTGAGCCTTTGCCGAGAACAAAAATACAGAAAGAGTGAGAACTATTATTGCTGGTTTAATTGTAGGAGGTATGGGTGGATAGAACTACAGAACTTTCATTAAAAGCAAGCAAGGTTAAGATTGGAAGAGTGAAGCTTACTGAAGGAGACAATTTGAGTGGATATATATCTTTAACTGCTAATTTCACCTTTGTAAGACATATTGTACAAAAAAAACAAACTTTTGAACTATTAAAATTTATTTTTAAAATCCCGTTTTCTTTACAAAGTGAATCTATAATTCGTTATAATACGTGATACAATAAAAGAAGAGAATATGGCGCAACTTATGAATCATTTAATTTACTTTAATTCTAGAAGCTAATTAATTTTCCTCGTGTATAAAACATAGGTGCACAATTAACGTGAACATAAATTTTTAAGGCACCAAGTTTTTGAAACATAAAATTTGAATTGGAACATAAAATATAAGCTGACACCTGCCCTTTCATCAACAATCTACAAGTTTCACTTGATACAAGAGTTTTTCTACTCCCTACGCCCCCTTCAAAACATCTCCAGTTAATCTTCCTTAATGCTTGGGCGCTTCTACATCGATCCGTGTCTTCAAATGATCTTCTACAGATCCAGAGATGGAGTGAGATAGACTCTCCATCCACTCCGACCCGACACCCGGATTGCCTCATCCAAGGACGTTTACTTGCCGACACGCGTTCATTGGTCAATGCGATCGACTGAATGAACGAGCTGATACCAAGAGAATATCTCGCACACGTTGTTTAAAAAGGAAAAAGAAAAAAATACTAAATTGTTTTCTTACAACTATTTTCACACTTGACATGACTGAGTTCACTCGTCTCAATATTTTCACTTAAGCACCGATCTAAGATTATAATTGCGATTTCTTATAGTTCTTTTTTTGTATGAATTGTTCTGGCGTCTTAGTAGAAAGTGTTCTTGTACGAGAATTTTATTCCATAATTGCTGTACACACTCAAAGATAGTAAAGATATTAAATATTTCTTTATATTTTTGTTTATGCAGCAGAACCCCTTTTAAGAAGCCAGATAGGGACATAGACACTGGTCGATTACGTGTTTGGGCGGTTAATCCGAGGTTCCTATGAAAAATCGACTTTCGTTCAAAAAGAACCTACATGTTCATCAGGTTATCATGAATAATCAAGAATGTGAGACATCATTGCAACTCATTTTTACTGTTCTGTACGCACATACATACATACATACATAAAGGAACACTAAAACTTGATTCATAGAAAAATAAGACTGGCAATCGAAGTGGCGACCTCCCTCCCCTCCCCTCGCCTCACCACAAACACACATTTTACGTCACATCACCCCTTTCTAATTTGTAGGAACCTTCCAGCAAAGTGCCTTCAAACAATGTTTCTGTCACTACCTGCCAGTTATTATATGTTAAAAGAGAGGGACAAAAAACTGGACCGGTTAATCCGAGGCCGGTTAAGTCGTTTCTCGACCAGCAGCGCTCCCTGGGAGTCCGTTAATGTGCGAACATTTATGAACAAATAGAATTGAACCTGTGATTCAAATATAAAAGAAATAATACGTATTATCTTGAAACAAATTATCGTTGTAGTGGAACATATTTATTGAGAATCGGTTAAGAATGACCGAAGGAAAAGGAATATTTAAAACATTAACCTTTTAGAAATAACACACAGCGACGACATAAAAATCTGGGTGACCAATGAATATTACATACGTAACTTTTAGTTGTATTGCAACTCAACGGGAATATTTCTGTAACGGTATTGAAAATTGACCTTATTACTGATACAGTGACGTGTGTCGTTTTCAACAGCCAGTTCTTGAGCCTCTGCTTCTCTGCTTCCATCGATGACAGGCGATAGCTGCCGCTTGTTATTTCTTTTCGGTCGCAAAACCGAAGTAGATCCAGTCGAACGGATTGGCGCCTGTAGTCTCCTCTGTCTCGACAGGCTGTTTATGAAGCCGCTCAGTCGTCCGTGGTTCCCTTGGCGCCACTAATGAGCAACACAGACAGACAACCTTTCTCAACGCGGCGGCCTCTCGAGGTTATGTACCAAGATTCAGCTTCACAAGAAGAAGTCATACAAATTATAATATCGGTCGAAATAATTGAGAAAAAACTTTGTACGGCACTGTTTTTTTTTTTTTGTTAAAAGTTTATTCTTCCCGTAATTTCACTTACGTCGAATCTAGAATTTTGTTCAAAATTAATATTGAAAATGTTTGCCACACTCAATTGTAAAAACAATTGAGAATCGAAAAACAAAAGACTAACAGAAGCAGATCAACAATAGATCGCAGCTAGGCAATTTCTTCAGCTAGATTCTACACATACTAATTTAATGCTATTTTCAAAATCATTTTGGAAATAATGAAGCTGCAAATCCAGGTACAAGAATACTTTTTAAACGATCTGCAATGTTTCTAACGATACTATCTGTTGTTTCACTATATGTTTCCAGATGTTGAAGGTTGCAATTTTACCCCCTTCGAATTTTAATATCTTTTTATATAGTTGTATGTTTGTGTCATTTTCACTTTCGAAAACGCTTCTCCATGTTCAATATATTTTTTATATTTAAGTTGACAATCTTTTAAGAAGATGGAATCTGCGAAGAAAGTTCGAGTCCGGAAGAACAACATTTAGTCATTCGTAAACTGTATAGTATACTAACATACTTTACGACTAATAAAATACGACTAACGACCTTTTTATGAACTATTTCGATGGGACTGTTTTGATAATATAATGGACGTTAATAGACGAATTAGTGAATAAAATATTGTTGAGACGTTGATATAAATAATTGTCAATCCACATACAGTTTATAAATATTTGGTTAAATTATTAAGTTAATTATTTGTCCTCCATCTGGTTATACTAAGTCTAACCCATTTTTAAATTTAATTATTATTAATAATATATTTCACTCGCAACGTCTCGTCACTGGTTTGCGACTTCTTCGGGAGATGCGTAATAGTACAGTACCCTAGTAAAAAGGTTAATAATTTAATAATATAATTACGACAGACGTAAACAGCACAACAATATTGTGTTAAACTTTTGTGCTTAAATGTAACAGTTTTCTAAGGACGTATGTAGCGACACGCTACATACTAGTAGTGCATTCTAGTACATTCCAGAACTAAACAAGTGAAGTTATATAGTGAACAATGTGTATAATAACAACAACACATACAAGAACCTAGTACGTTCCAGAAGATACATAGTGAGCAAGTGAATATATGTAGTGAACCAGCGAATCCCAGAACGTGGGACCTTCCTGAATGTCGAAGCCTATTAACATTGTAACCTAGGTAACTCAGCTTGTTGATTCGAGACGAGACTTCTCACTCTTACGCGGAAACCGCCACTATTCACTACTATCACGGAACTGTCTCTCGTTCGCTTAGCGACATGCTACGCCGTCACTCAATTACAAGTCTTGTGTTTTTCTCGCTAAAGGTGTCAACACCTGATCGCGTTTCATTGCAAGTAACGTAACTGTGCAGCTCATCGACTACAAGAGTTGACTAATATTTAGATCGCGCTTCTTTGAGATAGAAATATAAGTGATCGCTCTGCAGTACGCGAGTGAATTAACATTTCTAACATTCTACAACGGGTAGTACATACCCACGATCTTAAAGTGGCAGTAAATTCAGTGCTCAAGCAACCCAACGTTGAACTGAGTTTCTTGAATGACACTGTGTTCAGTTACAGTCTTATGCTCCAATGTCTCTTGATCTCTGACCTCCACGGACTGTGCATCATGAACTACAATTGTGGAATCCATTCTAGCCAGCGAGTACGCTAAAAACTGATTTAATATCATATCATGAATTTTCAGAGATCTCATCAAATCCATTTCAATATGTAACAAGAGACTTACTGACTTAAATGACAAGTTACATGTATTCAATGTGTTTTATATTACGCTTCCAATCTTCTCGGTGCCCTCTTTTGTGTGATTAAATTGTCAGAGCCTTTTAACATTGAACATGTTCGTACATTATTCTTGTAGCATAGTTTAGTTATTCATTACCTTCTCTTTTTCTAATTTATTTATTTTGTAAAAGGATCTATAAAATGAACACGCAGCTTTGTTTCCAAATAATTACTAATAATTTGGCACTTTAAATATTTAATAATCTAAAACCGCCGACACGTACGTTATCATTTTTTATATTAAGAGAATAACGAGAAGGATAAAAAAATTACAATTCTTTTTTGTTGTCAGAAATGGTTTATCTTAGCTTGAAATTTGTTCAGGCACGTCCCAAAAAACGAAAAGAAATTGATACGATTGTATATATTACAGCATCAACTAAATTTAAATAATTAATTATGTTATATTTAATGAAAATGGGAGACGGAACCGAGATTCGAATTCGGGACCTTGAGCTTACCGCGCTCATGCGCTTACCAACTGCGTCATCCCGTTCGCCTCCCGGGCCCGTCTTCCATTTCCATTCAACTTGCGAGACCCAAAGACCTCTGAAGTGGCCTCGTACAGACTACGCTCCTCATATGAGGCGACTTCCTTAGGAAGTACTTTGTTTTGGGTCGTATTTTCCAATTCTGGTACACAAACACATAAATCACCGCAATTTAAAAGATTGCGCTAAGCTCAATGTCCCGAGTTCGAATCTCGGTCCCGTCTCCCATTTTCATTTAACATAACATAAATAATCTGTTACCTGGCGGTGAGGTTCACCGCAATTTAAGAGATTTTTATGTAAATGTAAATAGTTCCGACTCGATAATTGAAATAGTTTTGGCTGAATGCGTTGTGTGTTTGTTCCAATGCAGAGTGCAAGTGTTAGATCTACCAATCGGTGAAACTGGGCAAGGGATCCTTCGAGGTATTTTCTGTTACCCACTCCACATTAAAAGAAAGGTTAGGTCTTTTGGGTGAAGTTTCACAAATAAAAAATTAACGCATTAAATAAATAACAAGGGTACCAAGAGCCTGAACCAGACGGTTCTAACCTCCAGACTGAAACCGAAAAGTAACAACGGACGTTAATGTTCTCAGTGAAGTACCTTGGTTCTCGTGTGATCGAAAACTGGACGGCATCACGCTTCATAGTGCGTCCATGCTTCTGTAAGTCTAAGGAATATTATTAAGTTTAGTTTCTCTACCTTTTAAGCATCTTATTCATTAGTTTCATATTTAAACTAAAATTGTGAATTAAGAGGATTCTTTAAATTTACTTTTTTTTACACAGTTCCTTTAACGATGCATTGTCTACGGACAGGTAAAGTTGCACTGCACCAAGCCCATATACAGCATCCACCTGGCCTTCTTTTAATGACGTGTGATTGAATAAAGACATTAATACGTGGTTCTTATAGTTAACTACATTTTTGGCAATACATAATTTACATTAGATGCCACAAAGTTTCGTAACAATTCTGTATCAGGCCTCCTTGTGATCGAGTTCCCTTGAAGTAAAGCGAAACATCTACTTTCCATACAAAGACAAGACTTTACACATCGAGAGTATAAAGTATTCTCTGTTGGCACCTAACGGCAGGTGCACTACGCATGCACGTACGTACGTGCTAGTACAAAAGGGCCGAGAATGTTGGCTACCAGCCAGTTCGCCTGGGAGACGGGCCTGTTACGCGACAACCAAGGTTGTTGGGTGCATGCAACGTGCCAGTGGTTGCTTCAAGGAGACTACGCACATGAGTTTGAGTTGGGTTTTTTTATGTAGGAAATACACATCTACTAAGCCACTGTACTCTGGTGGCCAGGTAATGGACGAAGGAAGCGAGGATGTGCTCGTACACTTCGTACTACGGACATAATTTTAGGAACTTACATCTGCCTGTTAATAAAAAAGCAAGTTTTGCAGAAACAGATACGAAATTGGTGAGAGCATGCGGTACTATACTGCCTGTGGTCAGCAATTGGCAAAACATTTTTCAAAAGATGGCTGAACCGCCCGAGGGAAAAACCTTTGGAATTTGAAGGAATCGCCTTTGGATTGTGAAGGAGTCGGCGAGAGAAGACCAAGAGAAGCCATTTGGCAAATCTTGAAGATACATTGCGTATCATCATACATTGAGTGATTGCATGGAGCATCAAAATGAAAGGAGACTTGACTTGGAAGAAGAAATGTGGAATTTCTGCTTAAGAGATCCTCGATCTGAATTCGAAATTCCTAAAAGCCAGCTGAACGAAACGAAAAGTCTCGATGTCGAAATTAAAAGGATTAGAAAGAAAAACGAAGAGATCGAAAGAAGACGTTTGGAAGCTGAAGCTGATATACAGTCGAAAGATTAAATACTTTAGTCCAGATCTCTGCCCCAAAACAAGATTGGCCTCCCCCAATATATTTTACTATTATCGAAGAGGATAAAGAAAGACTTCCAAGAAATTCACATGAAAATACTACAGATAGGAGTGGGGTAAATGTAACTTTTGATGATTCTGCTTATGAGGGAAAAAATCCTCCCCTTGACCCAACATACAGAGATCGCCACCTACACGAGACCAGGAAGCTTCTCGCAGTCGAGGAAGGGGTAACAATATGAATGCGAGGGATAACCCACCCCTGGTTACGAAGCGTGGAGAGAAGAGAGAAGTCGACAAAGAAGAGCTCGAGGCCAGTGAAGAAGAGAATGGGACAAAATCAAAAGTCAGAGAGAGAGTGATTGGCGATCAGTCATCGTTTGGAGAAAGGAGTGTGGAGTATAACCTCACTCAAGTCAAAACAGCTAATGTCTCTACTGAAAAAATTAATAAGAAAGAAACGAGAACTGAAGATGTGATGAACAGTGGAAGAAGTGCTGGAAAAAGTTCCAACTTTCCTTCAGGTACAAGAATTGAACCTTTGCTGAAAAATTCTTTAGTGCGCCACAAAAAATCAGATGAAGAAACACAGCTTGATTTGAGTTTTGGAACAAATGCTGTGTCACCTTTAACGAATCTAAATGATCCTATCAACATTCAATCATTCATTCCCGTACAGTGAGAACTCTCTTCATATTTCCTTTGGTACCTTAAGTTGTCCCAGCTCAACGAGTTACGCTTCTCGATAAAAGAATTGAACAAATTCAAGATGAGGTTGATCCGGAAAATGAAAGCATTGATGCTAAGTTGCCTGGGAAGTAATAATAATAAATTTATTGTCAAAAAACAGTACAGTACTGTCTGGACTTTTTAATGGATTTCTAGTGAAACTAAGTTACGAGAAAAACAAGTATCTCTAATGAAGCAAATTAAAGGGGACAAAAAGGAAAGAGAACATTGGATAAAATTATCGTAGATACAGAAACAGGAAATGGAGAAATTTAAGAACTCTCTATTCTAAGAATTTTCACGTAACTATTTAGATGAATTATTTATAAAAGTATCTTTGAGAATACAGATATACAGCTATTTAGTCCAAATAACTTTATTTTGTTACTCATTTAGAATTCAGTAATGTTTTATGTACATTAACACAAACTTCATTTACACTCCCCGCTCTGCTTTCGGTTTCTTGAAATTCAAAATTCTGAAAATAGGAATAAGCATTTTGATTGGTCACTTAATTCTGCAAGATTATTAAACAATTCCGTACACCACACACCGTTTTCGAGATACAGCGAACATTTATTACGCAAATGTGAGTAGTCGCAAATAAGCGCCTTTACAACAGACAATAAGGCAATTGCAAAGACAATACAAGCGATACGTACTAGAATGTGCAGATATGGTACATATGAGTGTACTATGTAAGGTTGGGAGGATAAACATTTTAATCTTTCAAATATGTTATCGCTTTTAATAATTATAATATACTACGATTTTTTGGTGCCTTTCGTTTTTTATGTTCTATTGCAATGTAAGGTGCTGAGTGCTATGATATTTTTGTTATAATTATAATGTTTTGAGTGGTTGACACTTTAGACTACTTATTCTTGTACACTGCGTACAACATGACACCAATGCCCTGAGTAGGAAAGATACAAAACTTCATTCAAAAAAAAATATTTAGAGAAACCAAAGAAGGAAGTCTATTGCGATATATCTATTGTTACCTTTGCACTGCAATACCCCCACCACTACGTACTTTCACCTCGGGATTAAAATACTCAGAGACACGAAACGCTGTAATATCTGCGCTCAAAATGCTCATATTATATTAACCTACTTGATTATATTAACGATTTTTGTACGTATACACTATATAAATTATGTCGTGTAATCACCTAAACATAGTGACACTTGCTCACCACTTACAGTTTTTGCGAATGAATTATATTAGAGTGTGATAGCAACTCAAACAAATGGACAGCACTAGTCGTCATCCCTATACTTAGGTTAGGTTCTTGACATACTTGATAGTACTACTGAATATTGTATATTCTAAGACGTGTAACTTTGCCGAAAATTATGCAATATGGAGGCCTTATGCGAATTGTCAACTTCTCCAAATTCAAGTTACATCCAAATAAACATTAATAGAACTCACAGAAGCGACTATTTGCTAAAGTAAAGAAATAAGACAACAAACAACAAAGGCATAAGAAACAGAACATGTGAATTGAATTGATGACAGATGTTGGCGATAGATTTAAGTTTGGAGAAATTCGAATGCCCTGCCAACATAACGCGAGGTACAAATATCATTACTCTTATGGACGATGGCGAAGTAAAAGCGTTATCTACATTTAGTACAAACTCTGTACCAACGTCAAGCCAGTTAGACTGACAATAAAGANCCTGTCTCTTATACACATCTAGATGTGTATAAGAGACAGGTCTAAGACCACGTTGAGGACAATAAAGTAATTTACTGCGACTAATACAAAATAGACTAATAAACACAGTGCATCGTTTCAGTTTATTACTTTTCTTTCTTAAGTTAAATTTTCTCTTAGACGAAGAAACATGATTAGGAGTGTGAGTCGTTCAATGTCATTAATTAGTTACACCAATCGACGCGTGGCAGCGCTGAGCCTCCTTGCGTTGCTGTTAGATCAACGTCCTGATGCGGTTCATTAATCAGCGCAAATTGGTGCAACCGCTAATTAGATTTTTTGTTGTTGCAGATCTTGGAGAAGAAAGTCGAAGGCTGTCTGTCAGCTGAATGGAGGGAACTCATGAGTGCAGCAATATTCTCATTCTCGTGTGTAAATGAGATGTCATGCAAATCCCAGTCATGCATTCCAGTCGACAAGTCTGAAGAAATGGTTTCTTTTTTCACGTTTCGTGATTTACGAATCAAACACAATTTTATCAGTCTTTCAGTAAATTAAATAGCTTTCACTCCAACTACAAGTCACTGAATACCTATGGGTTTAGGTAAGAAAAATCAATCTCTCTAACATTTCACCGTTATAGAAGCGTATATTTTACTTGTGGAGATCTATACGGACGAGGGGGTCTTAAAGAGTCCGCGTGTAGAGTTATCGTCATTTTGCTCGCCTTCCAACATTTCGATGCCTCGTCATGGCTTCCATTTTGATTCCCAATTATTACACAAGTCAGTTATTAGAGAGTATGCAAGAAACTCGGGATGTGCAGTGGATAACATACAGATTTTGGAAGAAACAAAATTTGCTGCTGCGGCTTATGGTTATAGAAGCAGAATTTCCCGATTTGTAAGGAAAATTAAACCTTTTCTAACAATGAAACGCCATCAGGAGATCGGGAGGAGATTTAAAATTGATTTTTTTTCTAAGGAAATCGACGTTTTGGTTGTGTCCGTGAGACAGTGAAGGTGAATTCTCATTTTTTGTGGAATTATCGAGATATGGAAGAAAATGAAATGGAAATTATTTGCCCCGAATTTACCGAGAATGTTAGCACAGACTTTTGGTGGATGAAGTTAAATATTTAAAAGCAATAGGCACAACTAAAATTTTGGAAAAAACACTGCCCTCAATTCAATTGCTGAATAAACATACAGCTTGAAATATTTGTATCTTATTTCGAGACTTATGCGTAACCTTTCGCACCGGTCACAGTAACACAAGCGGAGTGTTTGTTCGGTGTGTACTAAATCGCATTAAAACTGTTGAAGAGCAATTATGGGTATTCTGTCGATCGAATGAGAATTGGCAAGAGAATGTATTTTGATGTCATTATACAAACATTTGCCAAAATAAAAAGGAAAATTGTATTAAATGTTAAAATTATTAAAGTACTTAATACAAGTGTTTACTGCAATTGAATTTAAAAAACAACTAATATATATTAAAACTAATATGCGCATTAATATGTACACTGAAAATAGTATTTAGATGTGTAATGTTGATGGAAAATGACAAATAGTGCTGATGTTTGCATAACACGTAAAATAATTATTAGTAAAAGGTTTTTTTGTATTTAATAATGTTAGTTNATATATACACACACACATTATTTTCCCTGGGGTTTAGGTGATCTCCCGGTGGTCCTTATCTCCATCACAACCCTCTTAGCGTAAATGCGTTGGTCCACCTACACATGGGTATGGTCAGATGGAGATATATTCACTGGCAAAACGTGTTTCAAGAAAACACTGAATCATTTCGAATCTATTGTGGAAGGTTCGCGACGGTCATGTGATAGGTTTTGTTAATTGAATAACTCAAGTCAACGGATCGATGCTTCATCTCGAAATGACCTAGTCATGACTAACAATAGATGAGATTCTCATGGCTTCAGTATTTACGCTCCTTACCACAGACGCTGTATTCCCTTATACTTGTTAACAACACTTTTAAAAGTTAAAATAGGCACCAAAAAAATGTTTTTGCCATAAATATTGAGCACATTTCCTGTGCCCAAGGCAGGTATCGAATATGGGTCCCACGACTTACACACACCCAATAGTATTGGACCCGTCAAAACTAAGGACGCATATTTGGTTTCCGATTAGTGCACGGGATATTTTCCTCAAGATTTATGATTTGATGATTAATAAAGTGATGAAGCCTAACGGAGCTTCACGAAGTCCACTTTTAAAATACATGGAGAAATTGAGAGAATTAGATTTATTTCAATTGTGATACGAGAACATTTTAATGAAAGGATCTTTCTGCTACATAAAGATTGTGAAATATGACGACATACATTGTTAGCTGCAGGAAATTACTTTACATATTATTAAGGAGCAAACGATTCATTTAGAAGAGAATAAGATAGTTGTTGGAGGTGTTACGATCACGAAGTGACGCAACCTCTGTCGTTCAGACACTCAAACAAACGGTTTACACGATTAGGTTAGTCGCAAGCGAAGCGTGTACAGATAGACACCTCGTCAGTCGTTGGGAGGGCGTCACATTGCGACGCCTACCGTCTCTTCTCTTGGAGGCGTCAACGCCCAGATGCCAACGACGCCTCGCGGCTGCTCCTCTACATCTTCGTCCCGCCACCACCACCGCCACCACCTCACTCCCACATTCGACACACACACACACACAGAAAATCCAATGGACGGTTGACGTAATCGTTCTAATGATTTTGGCTTCGAATGTAATTTTTTTAAAATTGTATCAGAATCAATTTTTTTTTCAATGTAAAACTATAGTAATACAATTTTTAGGTAAAACCAAAATAAAAAAAGAAATAAAAAGCAATATGTAAATCATTTGAGTTTTCTGGTGGAAGCGCATTACGTTAAAAAATAATAAAATAAACTGATCCTTCGGATCGAGGCGGGTGTTTTATACAGATTCTGTAGGATGTTGAAGAGGGGCAGCAGTCTACAGGAGATAAATCCTTAGCCTCTGCCTTAAAGAGTCCTTGAATGGAATTGATGGGATGGTTCCTTGAGAAAATTAGTTTATTGTCCTCCACGCGACCAAATGCAGTTTGTAACTGCTTCTTTAGACAATAAATTTATTATAATTGATACGTCATTCCACGCTCTAAATAATTAGCATTTGACACCAATATTAGCATTCTAAACACGAATGAAATCAATTGTTGAAACATTTTTGAAAAGTAAATGACACGAACTAACCTCTATTTGCAGAATAAAAGTGAGAAACGCACAAAACGGCAATCCGTGAAAGACATTGTTCTAAGTTGATGAGTATTTCAAGTCAACGTCTCACCCATACCATGTTTAGCGTCATTCTGCACGTTAATTTTTTTTAATGCCATTTAAAACTAATGTTTTTTAAATTGTTTGTTCTCTTTTAAAATTGGCTGTGGGAGGGGGGGGGGCTTGCGGGAGGGTGCACCGAGCCAGAGACGTGAACGGAATTAAAGTACGAATATATTGAAATTGAATAAAATATCACCACGTCTCTCTGCTGCACCGCGGCTGTCGCTCTGAAAATAAAATTAGATTTAAAGTAAACTTTTGCGCGGCGGCAGAGAGACGTGGTCGCCCAACGAGCACTCGAAACTTTGACGGATTTTTTTTTTTTTTCTATTTTAAATCCTGCCGACATGTTAGCGTCTCTGGTGTTTCACTCCCGTGTTCTGGTTCGGAGCGAAATTAAAGTTTAAAAATTTTCAATTCACCTTCGTCTTTATTATAATACGTTCTTCAAATCTTACGTATACAAACGACTTGTTTCTTTATGCTTTTGTATATCCTTTATGTGCTTTTATACCATTAATCCCATTCTCGTGATTCTTCTTCTTCTTCTTCTTTCTTTGTAATTCACAGATACCTTCTATGGCAAGGTTCGCGTATACATTTTACCACAGATATCACAAGTAACGGGCAAATGACGAATGTGGAGAATCTAGTCGGGGAAAATCACTCTCCGGTGAGATGTAAGTGACAACTGTGAACGGCAATATTATCAGTCTCAAAATGTTCTACGAAATAGTCTGTGACAACATATATCTGACAACAAAGGTTAACCTAACTTATCGGAAAAAAAAAGTTATTGAAAAGTGACGTGTAAAAATACTTCAACTAAAAAGTATTCTAATCCAATGGAATGCATTCTGTGTTTTGTGCCATTAACGAAGATGAAAACTGTCTTTAAACCGTAAACTTTTGCACGAAGAATTTAGATTTTAGAAGCAGTCGCTTCGGGAGGAGCAGACAGAAGCATTCCACTGGCGAAGCGCTACCCGTGGGAGGTGCTTCACTTTTAGACTTTACAGATTTGATTATACTCAAGAAAATTAAAAATTTAAAGTGTAACATAACAAAAACACCCGAGCGAAGTCGGGGCGGGTTTTGCTAGTTGAATATATATCTTTAGGCCTTTCAGAAGAATATGCTGGTTAGGGACGGCGAAGGAAATATTTGCGAATAATTTCAACCAAATATTCAGTGTTCGATTCATACGCCTTTAACCTTTCAGGGATCAGAGGTTTTGTCTTCTGTCGAAAGTATCTGTATTGCACGATTCACACACCACCACTCACGACGACCGGGCAACGTCGGGCTTCTTCAAATAATCATATCATATAATAAATTCGTGGTTTTGGATCAGTAAATAAATACTGCGCGTGATAGTTATTTTAGACTTCTTTTTTTTTTCCTTTTTTTACTTTTTTCATGGTCAGTCGTGTCAAGAAAGACGTCGTCAATAACACGTGGTTTCTACTCTCCTTATACGTTCACCGTCGCTGCAGGTGGCCTTTCAGTGAAAGTACAAGGCACGAGGAGGAGATCAAAGAGGACATTGTTTCCTGCATCAGATTCGGGGGACGGTTAAAGGAATCATCAGGTGCATGTGTTTTCACGCATCTAACAGAGGTTACGCCCTATAAGAATAGGAATTCTCAAGCGTTCATTTTCGTCCGATGTCGGCTGATGCATGTTGTAATTTCTACGACATCATCATTACCTCAAATTTTGTTTTCAAAAGAAAGTAGCAGTTACTTATGCGAAATATTGAGTTAATAACAAACATTTTCAGTTATTGACATAGGCTTAAGAGATGTATTCTTATAGATCCTTAGTTTATCCTACGTGATAATAATCGTACAATTATTTTTGTTTATTTGAATAAATAATCAATGTCAATGAATATTTTTACAGTATTTATCTCTTTTATTTTGTCAAGAGGACAGTGTTAGTATTATTGTAATACTTTAAAATATGAGCATATATTCACAAACACGTTATTAACTCAATGTTTTGTTTAAAAAGCTGCTACTTTCTCGTTTTCATGGACCTTCCAACATGAGTTTGGACCAAAATAGACGCATGAGAATACCCACTCTTATAGAGCCTTAGTATACATCACTGCCATCTGATAAAACCTTGCTTCTCGATTGTTCTTCTAAACAAGTGAAGTAAGCGACGCCATGCGTGGGATGAGAGAGGGAGCGACGCAATCAAGATGCAAGTACACAAAGAGACCAGATGATCAATAGGGAGGTTATTTGTGTTTCAATTTACTCTCGAATCACAATTATATACGGCGGTGGCGATGGAATCAATTAGGGGCAAGTTACTGCCACTGACGTTGAACAGACAAAAGAGGATAGTAATTCGTGGCTTATTACAAGGCGCATTGTTGTGATGAAAAAAAAATAATTAAAAATATATAGAACGATGGAATTGAAGGTCGGCGCTTCTTTGTGCAGTCGCTTGTTCCTGATGAACGACGTACAGTCTTCAATGCACGCACTGCACGAAACGAGTAATTGGATCATTATATGGCATTTTACGCTCACACGCTGTTCACATCAATGTATAATGTATGTCGTGTAGGAGCTACTTACGTAATTACTCGCAAATTATGGGACATTGGACTTTGTATGTGTGAGAAGCCAATGCCAAGTAAAATACGGAGTAGGAGAGTAGGTGTGCAAATTGTTGTAACGTGTTCGAACAGCAAGAAGTGACAGCGTAACACTGTCTACAATTTAATCAAATATCCATTGTATTACGAAAGAACAATGATTTATAGCAGTTTCACAGTTAAATAGAAAACAGGTTTGTAGTCATTACTATTTCCGCTTAGTTTCATAGAATTTGGAATTGACCAAAAAAAGTTATATTTTTGGAAGTTTATGTCCATGATCCAAAGTTTTCCAAATTTACCTTTCCTTTTGCCGTAAAATCACACGGTAGAATAAGAACAAAGAGCTGGAATATTTCCTAAATGGTTAATGATATCGGAGAGCAGTTTTATGGGGTCATTTATTTGACGTATTAAAATGATACGTAGTTTCCTAGTTATTGACATATTTAAACGAAAATATTTTTTTAGCGTTGCTTCAAAGAAATAAAAGCGTGAATACAGCCTTATTTTAATTTTTTGTTTGAAAAACATTTTGTAATAGAATTTTTTATGCAAGGAAACAGAATCAACTGTGGGATTCTTCACATGCTCTTGATATTATTTTCACGTGACAGCAAACAATTGGAACAAATAAGTAAAAAGTAACTATAAATAAACAAACAAAATTTTCTGTCAAAACAGCACAACAAACTGCGTGTGACCACGTGGAGGACAATAATCTAATTTGAATTATAGAAAATAATGTAACATAATTGACTATTTGTTGTAGAAGAGGGTGTAGCTCGTAAGCAGCGTTGTGCATACGTTACAACCATGCAACAAATACGACGAGTCAAGTGCCTCAAATATAGTACATGAAATGAAAGGAAAGGTACTTCAAAATATTGATTCGTGCATTACAGATGTGCAGGTGTATATAGAGTGGTGAACAATTTTTACGATCGCTATTCATTTCTGAAGGAAAAAGTTTAATTGAAGCACAAAACTGTTGGTTTAATGTTAAATACTTTTATTTAAAAAATCTCTATAAAATGTGTAGACGAACAAAAGCTTTTAATCTCCTTGTGAAGACAGTACTAGCGTAGGTACAACTAAGTATCTAAAAAAATATCTTAAATCACTTATTGTGATTTCAACGTTAGAAAAACATACTTCACCGGCCATTTCAATGAAATAATTAAATTTATAATTGATGTTGAAATACATTGCATCTTATGGAGGAAACACTTATTTTCAAACAATGACCAACTTTTAAATCACGAAAGTGATAGTTCACTTTCATTCGTAGTTAATTTTCCTTTGTAGCGTTTTTTGCATCACTTTTATCTACAGGTCACCTTAGGACATTACCAAAAGATATTTAACTTTTCCTTTGAGGTGAGGAGATGCATAAATCATGAAACTTGAACGCGGCCGCCATGATGTTACACGAATCTCTTGTGCTTCATTTCAAACGAGTCAAGCGAGTTCTTGAATTTTGTTGGTACTGTTAGTATTAACTGGTAGATACAAATTAAATCATGTCTTTTCTAAGTTATTATTCATATGGTTGTGTTTTAAAATAATTAGAATAACAACAATAATAAAGAAAACAATTATACACGTAGGTGATTTGACAAACTTAAAAGATCGTTCTCGGTCTCGTAACTAACAAATTGAAGTACATTAAGAAATGAAATTTAAAAAAAAATGCAGTTAATATAACTCAGTTGATGGTACATTGTCCTGAGAAGATAATTCATTGAGCAATTGAGAGTGTTACCTCAAGTGTTGTCCAAACACTTGCCCGTCAACATACTGCGATCAAGACGTAAGCGAACTCATACATAGGTATGAGCTCATTTGTACAACTGCTTCCACTTCAGCCCCAAAGTTAGTGATTTAAGAATCAGTTGTAATCTGAGAGAAGTGTTGTAATTTGGACCCACAAGTGGCGAAATGGAAAAGATCAGGGGACACAAAATTGTTTATTTTCCCTCGAGGGTATTTTGAAATACTTCAAAACAGCGGGTTCTATCGCTTTCATTAAAAGGATAAATTAAATATGCAAGAGTCCGATTTGCTGAGGAAATCTCTGGAAACAAGTTTTTTTTTTCTATTTTTACAATTCATGTTAAGTGTATGATAATTCGTCAACAAGACGAGGGGCTTGATAACATAATCCCAGATAATTTGTGCTTCCAGAAATGACTTTCAGCTACCTTTCACAAAATTAGAGGTGCAATCTGCATGAAATGGGTATTATGCATTACGAAATATTGGCTGTAATTAGAATTAATTATTCATTCTCAATCGCCATATCAGTAAAAAAATCATTTTGACATACAAAATTAAGTTGACTATCAAAATATGTGCTGAATATCACACTTGACTTGAATCTCAAATTTTGTAAGCTGTAAATAATTTATATAAGTTCCTATTACTTGCAAATTCTTCCACAAATACTTATTTGCATTCATTTGTACATTTTCAACACCTGAAAACACAAAACACGCAAACGATGTGAGACAGTAGACCCGACGTAAACCAAACTAAGTTTCTGCACGTGGAGAAGCCATGAGATAACTTTCGGTTTCAGGTGAAAATGGGGACCAGCCGGGAATCGAACCCGAGGCCCCTGCATTGATCGCAGGGATGTTAACCACTACACCACCACCTTCCACAACCGTACACCATTTTCATCCAGATCTATGTCACTTCAGTGGAGGTACGTATTACTGTTTATTTCTAGAAATACATTACACTCTCTCCCGTCTCCACCTTCGTCCAGTCTGATTGTAGTTCTCGTTTTTACACATTCGCTGATTGTTGGCGTCTAGACAGTTCGATGCAATTGAGTCAATAATAATAATAATAATAATAATAATAAATTCAAGTTAACGTCGTTAATTTACAACCACCGACCAGAGTCATTTTTTGAGGAAAGAACTTGTTCCAGAAAGATGAGGATTTATTTGGTCCACTTTTATAACTCACTACGAAATGTACACTTGAGTTAATTTGTCTCATGTTTGAGATAATTTGGACTTTTTACCTTTTAAGGAATAACATTCATCACAGTTGAAATAAAAAATGTGATTCTTTAGCCATTGAAATCCTGTACTATAAAGGATCGTTTCACGCCAAAGATTTCAATAATACTTGATTGAATTGAAGAGTAAATTAATTTCTTCAAAATGAAAACATTGAAATGTAAACCTTATTTATCAAACTACATTAAATTGTGTGAAGCGGCAGGGAAGGGTTCGATTCAAGCCTCTCGTCGACGCGGGGCTGTTAGTTCAACTAATAATATATTCATGAAGTCATTTTCATTGGTTTCTTTTACAGAATGTGACCCTTGCTCAGTAGTCGACGTCAACTGAAAAAGAAAATTCATTCGTTATGCAAATTTCATTTCCTATGCCTATAATAATAAATCAATCTATAATAAATAAATACGATTATAACAAATTCATTTCTCTAAAAAGCAATATCGCGAGTATTTTGCAAATTGCAAATGAAACGCGTGCAAATAAGAAAATAACTTCATTTTGCAACAAACTGAAACAAAGAATTTTTATTCATCTTAAACGTAATAATCTGAACATTTTTCGTAGAGCATGAACCCATCATTTAAGTGATAGAGCCATTAAAAACATTCAAAAATAACGCCTATTATTTTTAAAACATTTAAAAATAACGGAAATAAATAATAGAGCTGAGTGGCAATAGTATATTTAATTTCACAAAAGCAAGTAATGGACGTTAACCTACGAAGTTCAGGTCAAAAGACGTCTCTAAACACGTTTTCATAAAAACATTCGACTCAATAAAAAAAAACATTATTTTAACAGAAAATACACACAATTAAATGATTTTAAAATCCTACATATTTAATAAAAATAACTCAAACCATCATCCATCAAATTTCTTAACTAATTTTTATCACTTTGGCCTATTACCTTTAACGCGTCTAATATTGAACATCAAACAGCAACTGGTGCTATCAGAGAGCGGGATAACAGGGGTCGCAGATCACACATATGGTCTATATACATCCATCAATCACATTGACGGAGAGCCACTTACAGTATACTCCCTCTAACATCCACGGCCTTCGACAAAAAAACTGCATTTTTACGGTCGTGTAAAAAGCTATGAAGTCATACGTACATTTCATGAGGCGACGTAATTCCATCTTCTAAGAATCAGCGAGATAAAACATAATAGATTGGGGTCACTGCCATTCAGATTGTTTTACTTGAAATGAAAATCAACCAAAGTCATTGAACATTGTTTTTAAATCTTCCGAGGGAAACTTTATTTCATTATTCTTACAATCAAATACCGTTTGATATCAAAGCCAATAATAATCAATTCCGCTTGAATCAGAAAAGGTGCATGCTATACTGTTTATACTGGGAACCAAGCGATTACGAGCCTTTGTCGTTCAAAAGGTTGGGTCATTCGTCTGAGGAATAGCAACACAACAGAGTATTAACTTCCCATGTTTCGTCAAAATGTTGTATTTTAGAATGAATTTTCCCAATTAATCCTTATAGTTTGGGTGTTTGTTCATGAATTGCAGATTCTTTTGTAAGATTTCTGTGGTTATCAAGGCACGAAAAGGAAGTCAAAAATTAGAGCCATAATGGAGACTTGTTTTCAGAGGTCGAAACATGATAAAAAAGTTTAGAAATATAAGTACGCATCGTATTTAATATGAAATCTCTAGGGTATTAATATTTACGAGCAATTTCCTCAATACCGTGTTTGCAAATCCAACCCCTACTGGTTCATTAAAGACGAAATGTACTATTTTCCTTCATATTTTATAATGGAACACTATTTTGGAGATAAATGTGCAAGATATAAAAAAAAAATAATGTAAATAAATTATTTGTCATGATAAGTAAGATGTAATGAGATATTTAATAATTAAGTTGTAGTTCGCATTCTACATGTTATTACTATTTCTATTTTCGATAACCGATGCAAAAATGAATTTTAAGTAGCAGCTCGAAAAGATTAAAACTAATTACCAGTTAAACAGAAAAAACTGAAGTGAAAGAAAGAAAAGAAAGAAATATGTCAATTGATATTTAAGAATTTGAAGGAAAATACGAGCAAAACCAATATATTTTGGAACTCAAAATTGGAAAACATTTAATATGATTCAACCATTTATCTATTAAGTCATATTGTTCCAAGGCATAAGNCGGATAACATTTCACGGCGTCTCAACTAATCCGTCATGAAACACTGTATAGAACCCACGCGACATGTAAAGTGTATTATGAAGGTGTGTCTTTCGAGTACCTCGCCTGTGTTACGGAGAAGAATCCATTGTGCTGACGTGCTGACGCCCACGCGGACGCCCACTGCAAACACAGGTAGATGACAAATGTTTAAACTACAAGGTTGAAATTTTTAATTATTTTGTTTAATTGTTTCAGAAGAAAATATCTAGAATCGAATCAAAAATTAGTTTATTCATAAAGCGAGATATTTTAATTACCTTTAATACTTGCAAATGTTATTAAGTTTTATGTACTTTTTAACAGGTACAATAAAAGAATTTCATCATTTTTTGACCACTTTTTTGGGGTCAACGCAGTTTAAAACAACGTTTTCACTGAGGACACAGTCCTCATCAGATGAATAACAAGTTTACATTACAAAAAAAATTTCGCTTATGAAAACAATAATTAAAATGCTAAAACAAGCAAACAAACAGATGTGAATCCATAGGCGGACAAGTCATAACTGAAATTTCAATTTTTGAAAAAAGGAAATTTCAACGGATGTTTAATTGATACTTTCTTCGATACCAACTATCGATTTGTCCAGTTCGTTCAACCCAGTTCCATAGGAGAATTCGACGGGGTGGGTCTATGGCAGGAGAACAACAAGATCATTTAAATTTCTACTCAGAGAAAGTGGAATAAACTTCATTGATTATGTGTTGTCACTTCCGCACCGTATTAAATTAGCATCACTAACAAGAACGTGTGACTCCAAAGTTTTCAATTTCGCGGGAAAGTATGTAAATAATTAATAAATAAATAAAATTTTAATAAATCACAATAAATTAATATTTCCATTGTGATCTTGTGCAGATTTTAAGTCAAATAAAAAACTAGAGATGCAATTGGGTTCTACTAGGCACCGACGAAAGATAAGTATCTTCTTCAATCAGTGGTTGAGGAAGCAGTTAAGAAATTCCAGACAAATTGAATTGACTAACGTAAAATGTCAAATTGGAAGCAAGACACCAGAAGCCGCCGCTGCTGCCGCCTACATGAACTCCAGCCCCAATAGTTTCTAGAATATGATCTTGCAGACATTATGCAACAACCAACTACACATCTACAGAAAAGAGATTCTTTAATTTTTGTGTCGATTAAACGTTCAACACGCAGGACCCGAAAATAACGATTAATGCAAAAAAGGACCGAATGATTTGGGAATCGTTCTACATAATTCCCTGTCCAAAAATATACAAGATATTATTAAATTGAATCTCTCCAAACCCGCGGTTAAAAGCTACCTTCTGCACCAGTGCTTCTACACTGTAAAATAATTAATTTTAATAAAAATTAAACCCGTCTTGTACTTTATCGTACCGTTGCTGTATTACTTTCAAAATATCTGAACAACAATTTCAAAACTATTTTCCTGCATGCTAGTATTATGTCTTATTATTCATATAAATTTAGTTGTATATATAATCAACCGTGGTACGGTTGTGTACATTAATTCTGTAGACCCATCCTGGCCCGGGTTTTTCTCCGGTGTTCCTTCGCGTACAGGCGGATTTCTTATAGTGACTCGCTGGGCTCTTTCCTAGAGACAGCATCAATTGAAATAATTATTAGCGAATTTAGTGTTATTTAATAGTTTCGAATTGTCAACATTACTTTCCGAGTGATTTATAGCTTGATAATAATACGCACTTGATAATAAAAAATAATAAATTTATTGTCAAAAAACAGTACAAACTGCGTATGACCACGTGGAGGACGAACTAATTTACTCTCCGGAAGCAAGCAAGGGACCATCCCATCAATTCCGATCGACGGTCCTAAGGCAGAGGCAGATTCAAAAATTTCAGCAAAAGTTCCTAGATAAGAAAAAGTTAGCTGCGAGTTATAAAACTAATAGAATGTCAATATGTTTGTAATTTTACGCAAAAAATTACATGTACAAGTTATTATCGAACTATAGATTATTCTGAGTATAGTGTTTAAAAATCTTAAGAGTTGGAAAAACACTAAATTCACGATTTATTGTTATTTATTAGGGTCCTTGATCGGAATTGATGGGATGGTCCCTTGCTTGCTTCCGGAGAGTAAATTAGTTTTTTTTCCTCCACGTGGTCATACGCAGTTTGTACTGTTTTTAATAAATTTATAATTATTTATTTTTGTTCTTAAAGTGTGCTCAAACGTTAAATCGACCTCTGCCTTAGGGCCCTTGATAGGAATTTATTAGATGGTCCCTTGCTTGCTTCCGGAGAGTAAATTAGTTTATTGTCCTCCATATGGTCATACGCAGTTTGTAACTTTTGCTTTTTTAGACAATAAAGTTTATTTATTTACGCACGCACGTGTTTGGAGAAGGAAAAAAAAAATGAAGAACGTGATGTAATGAAATATTTGCTACGTGACGTGAGTGAAGGCGCTGGAACTCTAAGTTAATTATTTTCTCGTTAAAATTTTTAGAACTAGAACGGGTGCAAGACTAAATCCTAAACAAATAAATTTCAGAACTAAGCGGTTTTGTCTATCTGTCCTAAACCACCTGTAGCCTACAAAGAATTTTCTGATGGGTCTCTCTTCCAGCAGAGTCGAAGTGAAGTCCGATGTATTGGAGATTACGAGTTCGTAACAGTATTCAGACAGTTGCAGATTTAGTTCACTCAACTTATCGATGAAATTGGGGTTCGTAGATAGACGGCCCACTTACTACCAACATTACGAGAGTGATTTTCATCCCGAAGGAGACAACATGATTAGCATTACAAGCGCAGTAAACATCCAGTATTGAATACGTAAGTCTCAATGACACCCAGATACCTGAATAGATATAATTGAAAATGTCAAGGAGGTAGTAAACATACTGTTAAGGTTTTATTTCCGCACAGAGTGAGTGCTCCTGGGAATAAAGATACTGTCTCCCGAAAAGCGATTCAACACCAAAAGTAATTTCATGTTCCGTACCTTCGCAATTGGCTGTTGGGATCTAAATAAAACTTTGCAGCGATTGTCAATGCGATGTATTAAATTTTATGCCCGGTTGTATCTCAACATTTAATGACACGATTGAGAAATAACACCTCATGTGTCTTTTCGAAACTCGACACGCCCTCAAAATTGACTGTAAATCCTCTATAATGCCACTTCTGTTAAGAAGCGAATGGAGTACTGGCCAATAATGAAATTTCTTTAATGTTTTTTTATGGGGAAATGAATTGACAACTCCACAATCATCAAACTACATTTTGGTCTTTGTTCCATTCTTTTAGGCCAACAGCAATAGAGAGGATCTAAGCTAATTTTTTTTGTGGGGCTTTAGGGCTCGTCAACATCGAGGTCATTAGAGACCATGTAAGTAGGGAAAAATGCAGTTTCGCACCATAGAGAAGAGCTGTAGTGACTCTTTCCCGTGTGTGGGACTCGTCGAATATCTCGACCATACCCACTAAAAAACCCTCCTGAAATCAACAAATATCTAAATATGAAAGATGAAAGAAAAGAAAACAGTTGCCCAATACATTATATCACAAAAAAAGGAAAACAATTTCTAAATATTATATTTTCGAATTACACAAACAAAGGATGAAAGGAAAGATGAAAAGGGAATGCAAATTTTAAACCCTCCCGTTGCTGATGCTAAATATCACGTAAAACCGTGATAATGACGACGTCGAGGACGAATATAACATGCTGCGTGGCTACCAAAGCAAACCCATTGGAAATTAAACAAAAACCAAGATGAACAGCACTGTGGCAGAATACATCTTAATAAAAGTAGTTAAGTTACTGACTGAAGTCAAGTTACCAACTATTCATCAAACTCGGAAATATTTACCAAAGTAGTTCTTAATGATTAAAAATTGAATCTACTGATTTTAACTATTGGATGACGACAATTATTTTGTGATTCTAAAATAATTGATCATACATTTGGATTCTCGTTTGACTCTTTCTTCGCGAAAGGGTCGCATCACGTGATGCGCCTGCCGCCATAGCCGTTAAAACAGCATTTTTCCAGTTATTGGTGAATTATTCACGTATACCGTGAAGTATAAACATCTTAACTTTATTGCGCCCCTATTTACATTCGCTATGTTTTAGTAGATTTTTATCGTTATGTGAAACCGGTATTTCTACCAGAACATAAAACAAAAATTAGCCCGCGAAAGTTTCTCCATAAAAGACTATGTTTTTTTTAAGTCACACAATTCAAAATTCATCGCCACTAGTTGGAGAATGGTTCAAAGTATCATTTGAAACATTTTTTTTTTGGGGGGGGGGGCAGTTAAGCCTAGTCGCTCTGACTGATATAATACTTTCAACTATGCACTTATATCTGAAAACAACGAAACACAAATATTACTTCAAAATCTCTCACCGACTAAGCAAAAGGTTTTTCTCGTTGGAAAGATTTATTATTTAGGCAACTCGATCAATAGTAACTGTTACTAATCCGGATGGAAACAGTGCTAAAAAGAAAAAAAGTTTCTTGATCATTGGACATACCAATTCCTGTTTACTCCGTCAGGAAAATAAATACGACGAAGACATCGAACTTACAGATATCTCCTTAACTGTCCATCCGATCATTTTTCCCCCCTCCTCATCGTTTGAAGTGAAAGAAATAATAGCTACAAATCTCAAAGAAAAGCTTCAGATTATGACTTGATTACACGAGAAGTGTCCAAGAATTTCCTATACAGCAGCAAGTCTTCCCTCGTCAGGAAGAATTAATCTTGAAGATATTAATCTTCTGTCACTCTTGTCCTTAACCAATAGTATTAAATAGTATATCCATGTAAGGAATAGGTAATTTCTATCAATAGAAAACTTTTCAAGTTTGGAAAGTGCCCATAAAATATTAATTGTTAAGATTTTTTATATTATATTTTATATTTGATTATTTGGAGTTGAAAAAACATGCAGAGGATTGTAAATTAAATAATGTTGATTGTTGTCATGTGATTGTTACGCATTGGTAGTATGAATTGTTAGAACAAGTGTTGTGTTGTTGAATAAATGGTGATTTCATTATATTGCTTTATGTCACATTTCCTATACAGCAGGAGAACAAATCAAATGGATCATTACTAGAAATGAGAACTGGAACTTATGACTGTTGCACATGACAGTGCATTTGTTGTTCCCTCCCTTTTTGCTTTAACAACGAAACTTACTAAGAATCAGTGTAAAATAAGAAATTTGAGGGAGAAGTTATCATTTCTTAACATGCTCACATACTTATGTTTTAAAATTCAAGGAATAAATGAGAAAGAAAAAAAAAGAGAGAATGTCTTGTGACAGTGTATGTCTGAAACACCAACTCTACAAGTAAATAAGAATTTTTTCAGAAAATATATTCCATACTTCATATGGACCTCCATTTAACATTGTTGTGCTGTATTTCTTGTAACTCCTGAGTTCTAGTCCTACTAAATATTTTCAACAAACAATATTAGATCCCAGGTAAGCATTGGACAAATTTATCTCAATATATTTATTTATTTCTTACTGTTCCCAAGGCAAAAAAAAAAAAAGATTCAAAGTATTTCGTTTTAATTTTGCTAGAATCTATAGGTTTATCTACTCAAAATGTAAATTTAATTACCATCTATATAGAAAGGAATTAATAATTCATTATACGGTCATGCCATGAACTTGTCAAAGCCACCTCGAACGTTTGTTTGCAAATATTGCACAATGGCGGCGAACGGCAGAAGAATCGTATTGGGATTTATCAAAGGAAAGTGCAACTTATTTATGGTTTTATAAACGTGTTAAAGTATTGTGTAGTATATGTGTTTAGTAGTTTTGCAACTTTGTGCGAAATAAATAGACAAAAATAGGATTTTTGAGAACATTTGAAACGGCATCTGAAGAATAACAATTAGTTGCCAAACGTTATCGTAGTCGAGTTTTATTCGTTGAAATAACATTTATGCGTATTTCACATTTATTNTTATTCGTTGAAATAACATTTATGCGTATTTCACATTTATTAAGGTGTCGTATGCGTTCTTGTGTATGATCAGCTCAGGTACGTGTTTGTACTTTATTTATATTGCAAAGATGTTTATTATTTACATTGCCAAAGTGTTGAATACCTGAGATACGTATAAGGAATGTCATTTACCTAGACATGTTTGACATAACTCGCTTTGAATTATTTTGTAGTATTGTGATTAAAATTCGTTTTACAATCATTAAAAGTGCAAAAACTATGGTCATTGAAAATTATATCGTGTTTTTATTTCAATAATAAGTCATGTACGCAACGGGCTGTGGTAATTTGTATATATTCCTTGATTCAATACAAAAGTTTGTTTACGTTCGTAATTGTAGCAGAACTCTATACTCAGAATACTGCTACATAGTTATCATCAGTGTAGCATGATAATGACACAAATTATCACTCCATGTTATTCACTTGCATAGACATATGTTCAAACATTTGTTTACTTCAAAGAACAACAAATATCTACACGTTCCTAGTTAAGAAATGAACGTTTGTTTTTGAATTCCGAAGTGGTCATTTGCGACGAATCACGAATATTATGAAAGTTAACAAGTGGTTCATGTCCACCAATTGGAAGGTTACTAAGACGAAGTAAATTTGTTGATTTCGACTAGAAACGATTCATACTCGAGAGCTCACGCGGAGTAGACCTCTCTGTGAAAGTGCTGACCGCTGCTTCAAACGTGATCGACGTCCAGTCCACGGATTAACCGAGAAGAAAATTTCGTCCAGTGACGAAGTGCCAGATTGAACTCTGTGAAGTGATACTTCAAGATTTGTTACAACAATAATTCGTGAGTTACAGCTAAAACATTGTACTTTCAGGAGTTCGACGTGCGCTGCTGCTGTTGGCACCATAATAGTTTTTCTCGTTATATGTTACATGTCATTTCTACGAGCATTCAGTTTACGCTCTATTTTTCCACGTTGTATGTAATATGTTTGTTTCTACGAGCAGTTAGTTGACGCTCGCATTTCAAACGAATGAAACTCGTTCTTTTCCTGATCTTTTAACTTATTTATTTTGAAGGGGATTTCGTTGTGGAACAGTTCAGAACCTGTGAAGTAACGAAATAAAATCACCCCCGACATAATGAATGAAGTTTTGGGCAAGAAACAAGAATTTTTACCATGTAAAAGAATGTTAAGTTAATTTTATACTTCACAACAATGTTTTATGTTCTACATGAAACGCATTTATTAATTTTTCAAATAATTTTTACTATTTCGGAATATCTTACAATACGTCCAACAATGGACCGTATTTACATTTCATAGTCTTTGCAGAGACACTCAGCGAAATACAGGGAGTAAATTTTGCTTTCTTTAAGTAACTGAACCTTTGGAAACGACATCTGAAGAATAACATTGATAAGATGCAAAAGTAATCACAGTGAAGTTATATTCAATAATTCGGTTTAATTCAATAATGTGTCGTATAAGTATAGTGAATGTTTAGTTCAGGTACGTATTTGTATTTTATTTTTACTGCAAACATGCTGATTATTTGCAATGCCAAAATTAGTTTTTGAATACGTGAGATACTTATAATGAATGAATCATTTTTCTTGACATTTTGATATTACTTTGGTTTTTTTCTTGTAGTTTTGAGATTGAAATTCGTTTTACGATCTTTAAAAGTGAAATTACTAAGATTATAAATTATATTGTGTTTTAATTTTTCCAATAAGACATGGACAAGCCAATTTATGTATGCAGCAGGCGGTGAAAATTTGAATCGATTCATTGATTCGTTTCAAATGTTTGTTTACGTTTTAAAAGAGTTAAGTTTTAGGCAAGAAACAATAATTTAACCTATGTAAAAGAAAGTTAGGTTATTTTTATATTCCAGAAAAATGTTTTATGATCTACTTTATACGTATTAATAAATTTTACTAATAAAATTAACTATTAGTGAATCTCTTTCAATACGTCCAAAAATGGACCGTATTTCGAAAAGTTTTCAAATTTCTTTTGTTCTTAATCAAAAAATACAGTTATTTAAGACATTATGTACACCATTTTTAAGTCTCGCCATCCATGTCAGAGAAAACGTAAGGGAATAGACTTCGGTTTTTGAGTCACTTTTCCCTTTCACACAGACTCAAAGTGAAACATTCTGACAAAATTTTTAGTGTTTAATCGAATAATATACATACATACCCAAAAATTAAAAAAAAACTTTTTCAAAAAAAATTATGGGAAAATTTTTTATGGTCCCAATAGAAGTACTGAGTAATTTTTATTTATTTATGTAATTTTAAAGCCTCTTCACGATCAAAATTTAAGTCTGTTTCAACTCTTCATGCCAAAAAGTAGTTTTACCAGACATATCTCTTTAATACGTATCACTAAGTTAGTTGTTTTTTACTCTTTGCATCATTTGCTTGCAGGTGGCGAATTGTTTATTTCCTACTAGTCATAGAAACATGAAATTTGGTTTCTCTCATAGCAATGAATGATAAAATTCAAACAATTCCAGAATTCTTTTAAAGTACATTTTTCAGTAATTAATATTACGCGAAGCAAACGAGCATTCGTTTGTGGATATAGCATGAACTTGCCATGCGTTTTTGTGATTGATTAGCTCAGGTACGTATTTAAATTTCATATGCATTGCAAAGATGTTTATTATTTACATTGCCAAACTTTGTTTTTTAATACGTGAGATACTTATAATAAATGTATCATTTTCCTTGATATGTTTGATATTAATCACTTGATTTTTTTGTAGTAATGAGATTGAAATTCGTTTTACGATCGTTAAAAGTGCAAATACTGAGATCATAAATTATATAATGTATTTATTTTATCAATTAGACATGGTCAAGCCATTTTATGTATACAGGAGGCGTTGTAGAGATTCATTGTTGAATTGGAAAAGTTTGTTTACGTTCGTAAAGAATGAAGTTTTAGGCAAGAACAATAATTTATACTATGTACTGGAATGTTAGGTTAATTTTATATTTCACAACATTGTTTTATGTTCTACATGAAACTTCTTTATTAAATTTTCTAATAAATTTCACTTTTTCCGAATCTCTTACAATATGTTCAACAATGGACCGTATTTGCATTATATGTTCATTGCCAAAACACTCAGCGAAATACTGAGGCAGTATTTTTTCCATTTAAGTAATTTTTAAGAATCTTTACGATAAAAAAATTTAAGTTCATGTTTCAACTCTTCTCGTGAAAAAGTAATTAATCAGTCATATCTCTTTTATACGAATCATTGTAAGTTAGTAGTTGTTTTACTCCTTGTATCTTTTGCATGCAGGTGGTCTATTGTTTACTCCTTGAATGCAGTTAGCCTGAGAACTACCACTCAAGGAATAAATTATCAATATCCAATACAATTGTGCATTCACTGAGAGAATATTTACAGATTTGTACTATCATTACGCAAGCGTGTTTAGGTTTCATTAGCATTTAATTACCAATTAGCAAGAAATGAATGTAACACACGACTTGAAAATTCACATTGACATTTTTTGAAAGGACATTGGTTTCCAGATTCGACGAATAAAGGTTCGTACAATTAACTCAAGCAAGTAAAAAGCGTATTTCATACATTGGTATTAATTAAATCAATGTTTCCTAGTTCAGAGGCAATACACAAGTTGCATGCATATTTTTTTTTACATTGGTAACGTTGGTATGCATGTACCAAGAATTTAGAGAAGAATTAAGAATGTTTACGACAAACATCTGCGGAAGACATTTATTTGAAAATAATTCATGATAGTAAATACAATAAATCAGTCATTTTGCTGTAAATTTTTAATGCAAAAACGTCTTTTCTGCTTTTAGATGAAGTGTCACCGGATGCACTACGCGTTCGATAGTCTACGCGGTTAACAAGTTAATGTAGCAATATGGATTTTTGCCCTAGATGGCTTAACATCCCGTTATTTGGGGGATCTTGGTGTGTAACCCCCAGCGAGCAAAGAGTTCAGTTAATAAAATACAATACAGAGTGTTTTGCTGGAAACTCGTTTTTTGTTCATTTCCCATTTTTATGATGAAAATTCCGCTCGGTGCCCACACGTTCCGTCCGTCCTCTACTCACTCCTAAGATACCCTCAATTGTTGTCAGAGGGCAGGATACGAAATTAATATGAAGCCAAACAAGCGAGAGAAAAAACAACAACAAATATTCAAACCCTTTATTGAAGCTCCATGTACGTTATTCAAATAATTGAATTGAATGTACAATATATATTAATTCTGAAAACGAGGATAAAAATAAAGGTTTGTGCCCTTATGCTATATACTGTTGATTAGTTCAATATGTATTTGAATTTTTAAAAAGCATTCCACTCGTTAGCCCTCGGTCGGATGATACCTTTTGTCGCCAAACAGGACAAGGGGGATATGGAATCTCGATTTCTTGTCCTTGCTTTTAAATTTTTGTCTATTATATCCTAGTCTAATTCTACAGTGCACATTTCATCCTAGTGCTCATGAATATTTTTTCATTTCGATATATTTATTTTTGTAATGACTTTAATTTCTCTTGTTATATTGGGAGATGATATACTAAAACTATATTGTTTATGCATTAGTTTATTTCTAGCTCAAAGTGTAGACACGTAAGAAATCCATATGATTATATAAATCCCATCCTGGCCCGGGTTTTTCTCCGGTTTTCCTTCAGGTGGAGGCGGATATTTTTAAAAAGATAATTATAATCCGTGTGGGGTTTGTAGCACCTCCATCGGACGCCTCCCCAGGTGGCGGATAGGGGAATGCCTCTTAAGATATAAGTGGTACTGGGGAAATGAAATACCCAGGGCGGACCAAAAGCTACCAAAATCCATTGGCGTCTGTGCAATACCTGCCGGTCAGTGGTCAGCGTCTGTTCCTTTAGTTAAGGCGGCTGCACTACTATCTTCTCGAACTTAAAAACCGAGTCGTAATACTGTGGTCTCATCCGAGATCACCACAAAACCAACTTTCAACTTGAATGCATGATGGAAAAGAAGATAAAAAAATCACTACCCCAGGCACCAGTAGATAAACTGGACTCACCTGATCATCGGATTCTGGGGGATCAGGGACGCCATGCAAACAAGACACTCAAAACAAAACGAAAAACTTTTATTGGCACAGTAAATGTAAACACCCTCACAAAGACAGGAAAATTAAAACAACTGACCAATATCCTGACAAAACTTAACTTAAAAATCACCGCACTCCAAGAAACACGATTTATGGATGAAGGACACTTTGACAGGTTTCAGAATATACAAGGGCAAACCGATAAAAAAATTACCACTCCTGGGAACTGGATTCGCCGTACATAATTCCGTTCTTGTGTCGGTCATCGACTTTACGTCTCCCAATGAAAGAATCTCTCTCCTCTCAGTGAAATCAGCAAATAAAGCATACACGTTGATCAACGCGCACGCACCTACAAATGACAAAAAACAAAACTAATCCTGAAACCGTTGAAAACTTTTGGGAAACACTTGAAGAAGCTAGTAACCAAATACCAAAACACCATGTGAAAATTCTACTTGGCGATTTTAACGCCCAATTAGGCAAAGAAAAGAATTTTCGAGACACCACAGGTCCATATAGCAAACATAGTCGAACAAATAAGAATGGGGAAAGGTTAATTCTCCTTTGCAGAAACTTGGGACTTATAATAATGAGTACACAATTTGAAAAACCCGCGCATAAGTTAACTACATGGAGATCACCCAGTCTTAAACAGGGTGAATATCAGATTGATTACGTTGCGATTTCCAAGAAAAACACCAAAGAAATTTTAAATGTCAGAACGCGTAAAGGTACCTTTGAATCAGACCACCACTTTCTCCAAATAAAGACAAAATTCCAACCCAATAGAAACAAAAAATACCCACCTAAGAAGATCAGGCCAGACCCAGAATACTTGAAACTAAACAAAAAAGAAATCACGCATATTAATCGGGAAAAATCATCAGATTGGAAGAAATTAACAACGAAAATACAAGAAGCTATGGTAATTGGACAACCCCCTCGCAACAGGAAACACCGCTGGTGGAATACAACTTGTGACCATGCAATCGAAAACCGAATAACTGCCTGGAAAAAATTCAGTAGTCATAAAACCGAGGAAAACTGGGAAAGCTTTTTTAAAAATCGAAAAGAATGTTCCAAAACTATAAGAAAAGAAAAGCGAAGATACGACAACAACAGATTAAAAGAAATACAAGAAGATTTTACTAAAAACAATACAAGAAATTTTTATAAAACTTTTAGAGAAAATCTACGAGGATACCAAGCACCCAGCCTATGTTTCAAAAGACCTGATGGCACACTGGAAACCAACACAAAAAATAACTGTAAAATGTTGGCTCAATACTATAACACCCTTCTTAATTGCGAACCACACCAAGAAAAACTGACTTTCACTCCTCCAGTACTCACAAACCCAGACTCAGAAGCCCCCTCTGACAGAAATTATAAAGGAGCTAAAGAACAACAAAGCGCCGGGGGAAGATGGAATCATAGCCGAAATATGGAAACTGAAATATCCTTCACTAACACAAAAAATTCATCATATTATAATGGACATCTGGAAAACAGCAAATCCCAGAAGATTGGAAATGTGCAATAATTAGTCCATTGCACAAAAAGGGCGATAAAACAGACATTAATAATTACAGGGGAATATCTTTGCTATCGGTGGCGTACAAAATTTTATCAAAAGCGCTTTTAAACAGAATCGAATCTCAAATAGTTCAATTGGCGCATACCAGGCCGGTTTCAGAAAAGGACGATCTTGTGCTGAACAGATATGGATTTTAAAAACAATATTACAGATGAGGAAATGTAGAAATACAGTAATTACATTTGTCGACTTTAAAAAGGCGTATGACTCAATAGATCGTGATACTCTCTTTAAAACAATGGAAGAATTTGGGATTGACAAAAAGACTATACAAATAACAAAACAGACACTCACGGGAACGACGTCCAAAGTAAAATTTATGGGAGAAATATCAGAGCCCTTCGAAATTAAAACTGGAGTTCGACAAGGAGACGGTTTGTCTCCGATACTCTTTAACATTGTATTAGAGAAGATAATCAGAGAATGGGAACCCAACGTAAAAGGCATCCAAATTGGTATCAAAAGGGAGAACAGAACTAAAATCAAATGTCTCGCCTTTGCTGATGATATCGCGATTTTTACAGACAATAGAGTAGAAGCCACTCGTGCGGTTGAAAAACTAGATGAAATTGCAAGAAAAACAGGACTACAAATCTCTTACGAAAAAACTCAATACATGGAAAGACTGCCAGAAAACAGTTCCCCATTAATCACACAACACGGTCAAGTCACACAAGTCCCCCATTTCAAATACCTTGGTGAAATTGTACAATCTTCAGGACTCAATCGAATTGCTAATGAGCACAGAATCACCAAATTGCAAAGAGCCTATAAACTAACCTGGAGCCACTATAATAAAAGGTGTATATCAAAAAAAGCAAAATTAAGGCACTATAAAACGGTAGTTTTGCCAGAAGAAACCTACGCAGCAGAGACAATGGTAATAGATGGTCATTCTAAAATAATGGAAATAGAAAAGCAAGAACGGAAAATTCTTAGAAAGATATACGGTGCAGTAAGGAGAGATAGTATTTGGATGAAAAGACCAAACAACGAACTATACCTCGATACCAATACAATTACAGAAGAAATCAGGAAACGAGCAAGATTCTACACACATATCTACAGGATGGAAAGTTCTAGAACGGCAAAAAAGATACTCAATATAATTTCAACAAGCAAAAGCGGCACAGACTGGTTAAAAGAAGTTCAGAAAGACTTAGAACAAATGGACATCACAAATCTGGAAGACCGTAAGGATTTCCGAAATAAAATCAACAATGTTAAATTTGAAGAAAGCACGTTGAGACAGCCTGAAAAAAATGGACCGATGAAAGGAAAAAGAAGCACTCAGAGAATGAAGTTTTGGGAAGAAAAAAAGAAAAATACTTGGAAAAATGTCATTCAAGTTCAATCGCTCTCCTTAAGGGGAATAATCGCATAAATAAAATAAATATAATTATTAGCGAATTTAATGTTATTTGATAGTTACGTATTATCGAGAATACTTTCCGAATGATTTATAACTTAATAATACGTACTTGTGAAATGACTTTTCTATGTTTTATTAAATACAATATTTGTTGGAATTTGTTAATACTATAACACGTGTCTAATAATTTTTTTATCGTTAGGAGGATGTTGAAATGTTAAATCCGCCTCTGCCTTAGGACCGTTGATCGGAATTAATGGGATGGTCCCTTGCTTGCTTCCGGAGAGTAAATTAGTTTGTCCTCCACGTGGTCATATGCAGTTTGTAACTTTTGCTTTTTTGACAATAAAATTTTATTAATAGATGCGAAATGCAGAAGTGTTTGCTACATTTCCACGACTGAACCACCGCACAATGATGAAATGTGGTAAGGACATAACTAAAGTGATCAGGAAGAACACAATTTAACCTCTGACGTTACTGACTGTACATGTTCACACATCGAGTGTTCGATCACATCGTAATAACTTATGTAGTTCAAGACGATGAATGAAAGAAATCTACATGTTACTTCGTAGATTTGTTCAAACCTCTCTATATCATTTTTTGTTTGTTTGTTTGTTTGTTTTGGAATCGCCTTACCAGGATGTAAATATAATTCTTAGAAGAATCCGGCTTTAATTAAATTGCTACCGCGATAAAGCAATTAAAGAACCTGCTTCAGAGGTCCACGACACAGTGGAAGATGTGGAAAGGAAAAAGAAGAACCGGCGAGACAAAAAAATAATAATATTAATAATTATTATTATAATACAAAAGTAGACAGAGAAAAGAAGGGGGGGACTGGAACGATGAGAATTTTTAATAATCAAGATACAGCATTGATATGGGAAATGGTTTTCAAAACCCAGTAAAAACAGCGATCAAACATTCGCTGCATTAACAAAATTATGTTTTATTATTAACAATGCAGTCAGCCAGAATAACGAGAACTGGAAAGTGAACTATTTCCATGAAAAGTGTAGTTCGCCGTGCGCGACAATGAAGTGGCGTGGACAACAATGGGAACTATGTGGTGTCGTGTGCATCGCTTGTGTTAAATAGAGGTGCTTCAGTGTCCTGGAGAACAGACGCTCAGGCAAGATTTTCTAGACGGGGATGCTGTGTCGGACGCCGAACCGAAATATCGACTCTTCTCTCTATGCGGGTTGCAACGGGCTGAGTCAATGTGTAATGTTTCAGAGCCATCAGCTCTGGGAGTTTGAATGGAGGTATTTCAAACATAATTTCCACGTTGTATATATCTGTAAATATTATGTAAATAAATTGTGTAAATATTCGTACATAATATNTCTTTATCTTTCTAAGTTTCTGTTGGCAAACTCAGTGGTGGCAGCATTCCGAAAGTAATTAGTTGTGTAGTTCAGTTGGTGGGATCGCGCACGTCACAGTTACTAATTCTACAATAGAAAAAGAGTTACGTTCAGTTAATAATTATAACAATAAGTGTACATAAATGTACGCACTTAAGAATAATGATAAAAATCTTCCTGTATGCTTTTCTTTCCAATCGCAAAGCCTTCATACATGAAATGACATAACGCTGATAATTTTTTGGGTTTTATCAAATAGAAGCCAACTTAAGAAAATATCAATGTAAGTAACTAACGATTACCTCATTGGTCCTCAAGATGTCACTTTTGTTCATATGACACGACCCATGTTGATTTATGAAGTTGAGCAATAGCAAAATACTGCATATATTTTATCATTCGAGGTACATTCATGTCATGAAATATTTTTGCAATTAGATATTTTCCACAAAGTATGTAAAAATACTTATATTTTAAAATATATAACAATTTTTTTGAACGAGAGCACAGAGCTGTTCAAAACCGTGAATTTCGCAGTAAAATTTAAAAAAAAGTAAAATAGATTACTCGGAATGAAACTAATAAAATACATTAAGGACAGAAAATTTGATCATTCTAATTATATTGCTGTTTATGTATCTTTCTAAATTAATTTCTTAACATAAACATAGGAATTTTCGATTCCGTTCATTTACGAGTTTCTAGGAGTCCGCTAAAGAAAAGGGAGAGAATAGTAGAGGGTGAAATGGACCTAGTTCATTCTCATTTATTTTTAGAACTGTGTTATTTTTATAGTTAATTTACAGCAGGATATTGATAAATATTTCATGGAATGTAATTTGTACTTTCTTCTGTAAATAAACTCATTAATATTAGATGTTATCATATAAAGTAGTTGTAAAAATTTGCTCTTGCACTGGGGGAGGGCGAGGCAACAAGAAAAAGAGGGTCGTCAGAATATTTGAAAAATCCTCAAAACATTCCCAGTATATATTTTTTCATTATCCCATTTGCGGTTTACGAAGACTGATATTCTGATTCATTCAAGTTGCAATGACTCGCTCCTAACAGATTCTTCGGTGTTGAATCTTTTAAATAGACCAGGTGCGATCGCATTATTTCCTCTCCTCGTCGCCTGAATAATGAATGAACCTGGATCGAGTCCTGGCGCGCGCCGGCGCTTCTACAACAGATGCTAGAGAGTGGGGAGTGCGCGCGCAGCTTGTATAGGTGCCGGGGCAGTGAGTGGGGGCACCCGCGCGCCAGACCCAGCAGAGCTGCGGCAAATTGTGGGCAGCGTCGTCGCCTGCTGCCAAAGCGACCGGCCGCTAGTCTCGCGCTGCCTACCCGCCGTGGCAGCACGCTAAGACGACCGACCGACCGACCATGCGCGCTCCGTCGGGGATGAGCGTTCGGCCACTGCTACCCGTGGTCCTGGCGTTCCTCAGCATCTCGCTGCCGATCGGTGAGTTCGCAATTGGCTTGGCTTAGGATAGACACGTGTGGTACTCCATCTTTATTCTTAGGTTTAACATCGAAAATTTAATCTTATTACTTGAAGGAATTTTGAACTCGATCCTCTCCTTCCTTATGTTTGTGTGAACCATTTTATTGGAATCTCGCATTCTTTCTGTCAGTTCACATACCGTAAATGGATAATATTTCCCCAGTGTCATTGAAAACCATTAACATGAATTGCTCGGATCAAAGTTTTTTAACAATTAAAACGTCCTTTAAAGGAGTGGCGAGTTTCAAAGTAAGTATCCGAATTTCTTGCACAATATTAATTTGCTGAGGATGTCCAAAGTGTTGAGTGTATTTAGGACAGAATTTGGTTTTTTAATGCTCGAGCTTAAGATATGTACCCTTTGTTTAAAATTGATTTTCAAATGAAGACAGTACAAGTATTAATTTTTTCTGTAACTCCACGTATAACAGAAATAAATTTCGAAACGTTAACAAATGTTTGCTCTATTAATATTTAATTGTATAATTAGATAGTTGATAAAATATTTTGCTTTTTTAATCTCTCTCTACTATTGGTGATATATACTCATTAGTAACTATCAGTATTTTAATGAGCGTAATTGAAAGGTCTGAATTCTTCATAAGAAAGAAAAAGTCAGATCCATAGTATAATCAATGATGAAAAAAGTCTTCCGATGTGTTCTGCTTATAATTTTCTGAGCTTTTATGTCTCCAAAAATGAAACCACATCTTTCGTTGCGTGAAAACTTACTTAGTGCAACTTATCACGCGTAGCTGACAGACCAATAAATTTAACTCGCCAAAGATACTATTTAATACCAGCTATAACTCTTCACTTTATTCAACAGAAAACTCCAGACACTTCAAAGCAGAAATTACCAAAAATCTAATAACTATCAGTTGTAATATTAATTCTTTTCCACCAGAGCTAAAAAGTTATCTGGACGGAATTCGTCGTTTTGCAGTAAGATAAGAATTTTTCCTTCATTTGCATTTCTCGTTCTGTTATCGCTACATCGCGATGTCAGTAGATCAACAAATCAATGCAAGAGTTCATTTGTAAGCCATGTCCATGCCGCACGCATACGCCGTACTTTTGCAGAATGTCTCATAATTGTAGAATAGTGCTATGACAATATTTGCATTTGGAATTTCCAGAACGCATGGATGCATCACTCTCACACTCCGCTTGCTCGGAGAGGTTTATTTTTCCATAAAGCTCTTAACATTCTAGTTCAATTTTTTTGCTACTTCTGAAACGTCAGCCAAAGCTTTCAAACAATTCTCTTCTGCTGTAAGTGCTCAAAATTCATCACTAAAAAGTAAATTTTGCTTACATCTATGGCGCTAGTGAATTGGTTAATTTGGAAATTGAATGTTAACACCAATATCTAAGCATGTTTCGATTCTACATGTAGTTGCAGAATATATAATAACCCCTGAACAGATACTCGATTGGTAGAGGGGTTAAGCAAAGGATCCGATAAGCTTAGGGACTTGTGTTAAGTTTTCTGAACCAGGAAGTAAATAACTGCTCGAAACAAAAAAAATTAATTATGCATATACTGACTAAAAAGGTAGGGAAGCTTTCATAACAAAATTTAAAGTACGAACAAAATTCTTAGTCACTAAATAATTGAATTTCATTTACGGTTATGTGGGTACTCGTCGACTGGTTGCATTCATTTTTAAATAAATTAAACACCAACGCTATTGCATGTGTTTCTATAGCATATGTAATTGCGGAGTGTATAATAAATGTTTGATGGTCTGATAGATGAGACTTCAATCATTGGCTCTCATAAGCCCGCGCATTCGACGTCGTCTCTGCACTGGTTAAATGGTGGAGGTACTGCGGCTCTCCTTTTCAATTATAATTTCCTTGAACAATTGGTATAATTACCACTACAATAACCTAAACCGTGTAAATCACTGTAAGCTGATTGTTTTGGTATAGCTTCGACTAAACGTACCCTCCACTAATATGTTCGGCAAGTCACTAAAATTTGAGGAAGAAACATTTCAACATTGGTCATTCATATTCCGTTAAATTCATACCTGTAAAATTTGACGGAACATTTTTTGAAATATTCCTTCCAAGAGTTTCATTTTCAGCATATTTTGTTATGAAGGTTTGACATTTCTAGTGAAATAGTTATTTGAGATTTTGAAAACTAGGACCCACTAGGAGGTGACTTCCCACTTTTTACGATTCAGCTTCTTTTTACTTCTAAGATGAATCAAGTGTCATTTGATATAGTTTGTCAATCTCGACAAGTAAAAAAGTGTGTTGTTAAACATTGCTCAGCAGAACTACCTTAAACAATAACAAAAAAATTATACTTAATGTTCTACTAGCCATGGAAATTCCAATCTAACACAAAGTTCCACATATGGAAATTAAACTCAATCAAATTAGGAGTTAAAGATCTGTTGAAAATATCCGACGAAGGAAAAAGAAATCAACGATCAAATCTAATTATTTTGGAGTAAATTTTCTCACAATGAAGAGAATTGTAGATTTTCTTAAATCGTAAAAAGGGAACGTCCCGAGTTTGAATTCCGATACGTTNATTAAGAGTTAAAAAAAACACATTGTACGTTATTAAAAAATATTCAATAAAATTCTAATTCAGACTTTATCATATCTGCAAATTTTTATTTGCAATATTTTCTTCCACATTCTAATTTTTTTTTTAAATTTAGACAAGTTAATATTGATATTCCGGTCATAATTTGCATGCAAAGATGTCGATACGTCAAAACACTTTTCAAACCTTTATAGTTGATTTATTCATATCTGATCGTTCATTCACACCTGGAACGGGAAAGTTGTATCAAAGTATATTGACATGCAAATAGATAGAAAACAGAATATTAACGTGAGCGGCGTATTTAATAACTGAAGCCAGCAGCCAGTGGATAGAATGCAAAACCAGTCTACATAGAAATGCGTTAAAAAAGCGAAATTTAATTCTAAGTAACTTTGAATACTTGATAAACTTTGACTTGATATTAATAATAACACTTTATTGCAAAAAAAAACAACAATTGTAAACAACGTGAAGGTCAATAAACTAAGTTACTCTCCGCAAACTAGCAAGGAACAATCCCATCAATTCGGATCAAAGACCCAAAGGCACTGGCGGATTTAATACTGGAAAATTAAAAAACCAAACCCGTACTGTAAGAAATTCATTATTGCAAAATGAATCGTGTATATAATGTGCAGTCAAAATTCGAGATAAATAATGACGACAACATTAAATGTCATTTCCGTCTATGGAAAATCCGCCACTTCCCTGAGGAGGCCCGGAGAAAAACCCGAGCCAATATTTGGTAATATCTCTTATGTTTTAGTATCCATCAATAAGTATCTTATGAAAGAGGGCGTCAAATATTTGGACGTTCTAAAAGAAACGTAATAATATTTAAGCCGAGTTCTTTCTGTAACAACACAATGATACAACGTAGGTTAGCGATTCTGGAACGAAATGTCTCATTGTTTAAAATATGACTCGGCACTTGGAGAAACTGAGAAAATACGACATTCTAAATTCTTGTTACAGAGAAACCAAGTGTCGCCACCTCATACTAGCTTTCGGCGTTTCATATTGTCGGTGTTTAGGTTAAAAAATTATCTTCAATATGTTTCTACACCGATACCTCCGTTTTCGTCGATAATTCATCCGAAAGTGACCGGCGAAAGCAGAGACTGACGAAAACTGAGGTTAATGTAAATTAAAGTAACATTATCCAATTTAGACATTCAAAAATTTGTAACAATATCACATTTCATGAATAATAAATATGTTTTAAACTAAAAACAAAAGGACATTATTATAAAATCAATACATAAGACTAAAGTAATGAATAACAGAACGTTTACCGTCGTAATTTTTTTCTTGATCTTCAAAATAATAGTATCAATGATTCTTGAGATGATTATGTATATGACAACGTTTCTAACTTAATCAGGGCTTATACAGTTCGAAACGATTTTACTTACATAATTTCATCAGACCTCAGTCACATCAAGAACCTTTTCCTAATGTTACGGACATTTAAAACTTCCCTTCTTAAGGACCTTAACAGTATCAAGACTCGAGGAGCGTCCTCACAGTCACTAGACTTCTCGAAGCACTTTAGACAGCTCTCAAAAGATCTATTTCTACCACTTTTTAAGATTTTTCTCAAAGAAGGCACAATATTATCATTTAAAAAAACTTTCGCGAAATAAGCAAAGTGGTCTCGTGGCGACGAAATCCGAGGAAAAGAGGGACGAAAAGAGTTATGTTTTACGAGAAATAAAACAAACAAACAAAAAACCTGAAACCTAACCTAACCGAAGTCAAAAACAACAACAACAAAAAGATGTGTAGTATTGTAAATTATACGTAATTTTGGACGTTACACATGACTGTGGAAAAGACAAAGGGTTTAACTAATTTGAATGAATGGGCGTTCTTAATTGGAAGCGAAAGTAATAATAAATTTATTGTCAAAAGACAGTACAAACTGCGAATGACCACGTGGAGGACAATAAACTAATTTACTCTCCGGAAGCAAGCAAGGGACGTATTCCATCATTTCCGATCAAGATAGAGGCGGATTCAAAAATTTCAGCAAAAGTTCCTAGATAAGAGAAAAAGTTAGCTGCGAGTTATAATACATATATAATGTCAATATGTTTGTAATTTAACGCAAATATGGTTGTAGATTTACATGTACAAGTTATTATCGAACTAGATTATTCTGAGTATAGTGATTAAAAATAATAAGAATTGAAATAACACTAAATTCACGATTTATTGTTACAATAAACACGCCCCTAGACAAAGCCTAGAGAACCTGTATAAGAAATCCGCCTCGACCCGAAGGAAAAACGGAGAAAATCCCGGGCCAGGATGGGGGCCAAGTAAATATACAGAACTTACGAAATTGTTACAATACGGAATACAGGTAAAAATGGAACGAAAAAAAATAAAGAGGAAGGATGAAAGTGAGGCAGATGTGGAAAGTAAAGGAAAATAAATAAAAGACAAAAACAAAAGATGAAACTGAATGAAGCACATTACTTTTAAGAGAAAAAGAACAACGGTGTATATTAACCCTGATAATGACTTTGTATTACGGTACAGGGACGGTCATATGTTGATTTAGTTGACTTGACCAGAAATAAGTATATAAAAAATTCTCCGAGAATTTAAATGATCACTTTACAAAATCGGGGCGATTACCATCATTTATCGTTTAGACGTTATTGTACAGTGTCTGAAGGACTTAAGAGAAAGAAACCGAAAAGAAAGGTCACTTTTGACGGAAATGCGAAAGATAATTTTATTTGATTTTAGATAACAAACATCTATACATATACTGTTTCACAAAGTAAAATAACAAAGACCTTGAAGGAGCATGAAAGTTTTGATCATGTATCCAAAAATAGTTCAATATCACATCACGTACATCCACTAATTCCTCTCAAAAGTTTGATATCAGGAAGAAAGAAACAAAACAATTTCTACTTCCCCTTTTCTGGGCATTTCATGATTTTATATAAAGGAGGACTATTGTTAGTTTCAAACACAAACAAGATTGGGAGAAGGGTGAAATATAACTCTCCTAAAATACACACATCTAGGTCATTGTGGTTTCGAATAATAAATTAAGTTTTTATCGGGTTCGCCTCTTAAGATTTTGAGAAAATTTCCTCAAAGCGAACATTGGTGTCGGTTTATCCGATACTTTCAGATCGTCAACATTTGGGGCTCCATCTCGAGTAAAAACAATCAAGACGAGAAGCGAAGTGACGCTGATATCTGTAAGAAAAGCATCTCACATTCGCTGCCGCCCATCGGGGTGAGGACGAGGAGGAAGGCACTCGTATGCGATATTTCTACATGGTATAAAGCGTACTGCCAACTTCAAAGATGGTGATAATAATATTTATTTAACTGCAAATAGAGAGATCTTACCCGATGGCAGAAGTACGGGAATACTACAATATGCAGGTAAGTATTTATCTCGTTTCGGGCAGCTAAGGACCGCGAATGACGGACGAGTGCTCAGTTTAAGGCTCAGCTTTAGTGAGAGTTCACTCACTAGACACTTCGTGAATTTTATTACCGACATCGGAGGAACAGCGTCAAAATTGCTGCATACGAGTATTACAACTGCGGTTGTTAGTCGCAGAGGGTGAACGTTTCGTACAACTGAGACGTGGAAATAGAAAGCTACAAATTTTTTATCTTGCCCCACCCGGGACGACTTCACGCTGACAACGTAGCCACGGAGGGGACTAATACTACCATAAAATTTAAAAGAATTTAAAGTTAAAAAACAAACAAAAAATAAAAAATGAGAAAAAAATAACGAAAACAAAAACAAATTATAAAAACACAAAAAAAGAAAAATATAAAAACAAAAAACCTATACTTTCTCCATTAAGTTCGTGTGTGGGTTGTGTTAGGATGTCCTATAACTTGTCACTTATGTGAATCCTAGTATACGTTCCACGCATGTGTGTTGGGNCAATTCCAAAAAAAAAAAAAAAAAAAAGAACACCCCTTACGCTGCCATCGGAGTAGTAGTGTGCGATCTGTCACTTCCGTTTCGCAAAGAGCAACTGTTATCTGTTTTACAAAGTGAAAAATTTATTTGCCTCGTTCCATTGTTCTTTTTATTTTGTACTTTTATCAATGGATGTGTACGTTGACGTGAATTCTAACTCTTGTTTGCCACAAATTAGTTTCCCCCTTAATTTAACAAAATATTTCTTTAAAGTATCTTTCAATATGTAAAACGTTTGGCTTCACGCAGCATTACGTAAAAGATACAGTTCATAACGTAATTTTGAGCATGATAAAGGAATTTAAAGTTTATATTAATGTGTTTCCACAACGCTCTGTTAAAAAAGATAAAATTAAAGTAATGAATGAAAATACAGTGTTTCAGTTTATTGAGTGTTCACTTTATTCACAACTACGGTTAGGTCTAATAAGCGAAGTATAATAACGTTGGTGCCTTACGTTCTAACTGCGGTGTATCTCGTTGCCGCTAGAACTCAGTAATGAAGTGTTATTATATTATTGTTTAATGTTTCCTGGACGCTTATTTTCAATACGCTCAGACTTTGCGTTTGGAAGTAATCATTCATTTCATTTACTCTCTATCCAATCATCCTCATCACGCACAGTCATCCGATTTTCGAAAAAAAAAATCATTCGTTCCATTCTTTAAAGTTCAAATACAAAATGTTTTTGAAATAACATTAAATGGTAAGATACTTGTAATTAACAGGGTTATTTTTCAATGGAAATTTTCATATCTACAAAACAGACTGTACATGTTTTAAAACTTTAACTACAAATATACCTAACAAGTAAATAGTCAAAATCAAAATATAATTTTACGAACAGACGTGTGAAGTTACTGTAGTAAATATTGTTCCAGCACTAAATTTTAAACCAGCCCCCAGGGGGCTTACATCTAGTAAGTACGTGTTTGGCGAACACGGGGCCCCGAGCTGAGTCTGGCATTGCTTCCACTTGTGCCATGCTCCTTCCTTCATCTATACTTACCTCCCTTGGTCACCTCTTGTTCCTTTCGATCCCGACGCTATTAGAGTTAGGGTATCTTTCATTTTCCCCTTCCTCTCTTTCTTTTTAATCTCTTTTTTCTTCTTTCCCCCGGGTAGTGTCCAAGAGAGGGTCGACCATCTGATCCAGGTGATTCATCACGCCGCTGAAGAATCCATTCCGAAAACATCCATTTTTCCGCGATGACCTCATGTCCCCTGGTGGAACGACGCATGTCGGTCCGCCATTCGGGCAAGACGAAGAGCATTGCGGAGATTTAAGACTAGTCCATCTCCGGAAAACCTCGCTGCATATCGGATTGCTAGAGCAAAAGCGCGCAGAACTATCAAAGAATCCAGATCCACCTCCTGGAAAGCGTTTCTAAGCACCATTAAGAGAACAACATCGTCCACTAAAGTATGGGAGTCCATCCGAAAGATATCTGGAAGGTATTCTCGAGTCCCAATATCTGGACTCAATTATCAGGGTCGGGTTTTCACCAACAACAGAGAAATGGCAACAGTAATGGCTGAATATTTTGCTGACCTAACATCTAAAGCAAACTGCGATCCTGATTTCAAGAGAAAAAGGGTAACAGCACATGTTTTGACTTTCGTTCCACCAACTGGGAACCCTACAACTCTCCCTTCTCTATGTGGGAACTTGAGTCAGCACTAGCGGCAGTCCACAACACTGCTCCTGGCCCTGATTCAATTCATTATGAAATACTGAGATAACTCAGTCTCGAGTCGAAAGAATACCTTCTGGATATCTTTAATCTTTCATGGTCCTAGGGAGTATTCCCTAATTCCTGGAAGGAAGCAACGCTTATCCCTTTATTAAAACCAGGTAAGGACAAAACGAACATTAGTAGTTATCGAAGCATTGCCTTGACGAGTTGTGTTGGTAAAACTCTGGAGAGAATTATCAACCGACGTCTCGTCTGGTATCTTGAACGGCATGACTTGCTGAGTCGATCTCAGTGTGGTTTCAGGAAGTTCCATTCCACCCTGGACAGCTTACTTCTCCTGGAAACAGCAATTCAAGATGCTTTCGTCCGAAGACAACATCTCATCGGAATATTCTTTGACATCGAGAAGGCTTACGATACTACTTGGCGTCATGGCATTTTACAACAACTCTATGCCTGGGGATTTAGAGGACGTCTTCCTCTGTTGCTCATGTCCTTTTTGGATCAACGTTCCTTCCGCTATAGATTTGGAAGAGACACATCGGATTTCCTTCTTCAAGAGAACGGTGTTCGTCAGGGCTGTCTTGAGTGTGACCTTATTTGCAGTGGCCATAAACAACATAACGTCTGCTGTAAAGATTCCTGTTTTACACTCTCTTTTTGTCGATGACTTTGCTATCTTCTGTTCATCACAGACTGTCACAGGTGCGGAGCGACAAATCCAACTCGTCCTCAATAGATTATACCACTGGTCGAAAACGACAGGTTTTCGTTTCTCTGCTGAGAAAACACGCTGTGTTCTTTTCAGTAGGAGACCAAGCCTTCTGGCAGAACCTCACCTCGCCCTGGGGAACAACGTTCTCAAATTCTATCCTTTTGTGAAATTCTTAGGTCTATTCTTTGATCAGAGACTGAATTGGATTGAACATCTAACAGACCTAAGAGCAAGAACATTAAAGTCTCTGAATTTATTGAAGTGCCTTTAGTAGCAGGGAATGGGGCGCTGATCGCTACTCCCTCCACCAGTTTTATCGAGCATTCATAAGATCTCGGCTCGATTATGGCTGCGTTGTATATAGCTCTGCTCGTGCAAGCTATTTAAAGAAGTTGGATAGTGTCCACCATGCAGGAATTCGACTAGTTACGGGAGCATACCGCACTAGTCCCATTCTGAGTTTGTATGTCGAGAGTGGCGAACCATCTCTTTCCCTCCGGCGGCAAATCCTCATGCTACGACACTTTTGCCACTTGCAAACTTTACCCGACAATCTGGTACACAACGCGGTTTTTCATCCATCCTCTTCTTCCATCCGTTTCTCTACAACAACAGACAGAGCAACCAAACCTTTTGGATATCGCTCCAAACAAATTTTGGAAACCTTAAATATACGCACACCTAATGTCAAGGTTTTAGTAAGTCTCCCCCTCGGGCTTAGCTCAAGCTGAAGATTATTTTCGATCTTCTGCATCATGACAAGAAGAACACTCCAGCTCCGATGTTGAAGGTATACTTTCGCCTAATCCTCTACAAACACCGGGTCCATATCCCTGTGTTTACCGACGGGTCGAAGCAGGCTGATGGTGTCGGCTGCTCCGTGGTATTTCCCCGTGAGACCAGTGGTTACCGTCTAGGCGACTTGTGCAGTGTTTACACTGCTGAGTGCTACGCCATATTGCGAACTACAAAGTGCTCCGGCGGATCACATTTCCTGATTTGTTCTGATTATCTGAGTGCCCTTCAAGAAATCCAGAACATGTATCCAGCTGATAAGCTGATCCAGAACATCCAGGATGTACTTTTCTCATTGCAAAGTGATGGAAAGAACAAAGTTTTGCTGGGTTCCCGCACACGTGGGTATCAGAGGAAATGAGGAAGAAGACGATTCCGCCTCAGGAATCGCGTGGATTTCTCCACGATTCCAAAACGAGATCTAAATTCCGTCAAGATAAGGATTCTGAGTGAATGGAGCAATGAGTGGTTAGCTGTTGAAAGGAATAAGCACCGACTTATCAAATCTTCTGTTAAGTCATGGAGCAGTTCCTGTAGGCCAGCCCGGCGCGACGAGGTCTTGCTGACCCGCCTGCGCATAGGACATTGTCCTCTCACTCATAGGTATCTCTTACTACTTGATGATGAACCCGTTTGTGAGGAGTGTAGCTGTTCTCTGACAGTGCGTCACCTACTAACTGATTGCAGAAGATACTCAAGTATACGGAGACGAATTGGTCTAGCTGCAGATTTACCAACAATTCTCGGAAATGAAACGGTTAATGTTAATAAACTATTGAATTTTATGAGTAGATCGGGGCTCCTCCCACAAGTTCTCGGGAGGGTTTAAAATTTGCATACCCTTTTCATCTTTGTTTTCATCGTTCGTTTCTGTAATTCGAAAATATAATATTTAAAAATTGTTTTCCTTTTTTGTGAAATAATGTATTGGTATTCTGTTTTCTTTTCTTTCATCTTTGTATTTAGATATTTGTTGATTTCAGGAGGATTTTTTAGTGGGTATGGTCGAGATATTCGGCGAGTCCCACACACGGGAAAGAGTCACTACGGCTCTTCTCTATGGTGCGAAACTGCATTTTTCCCCACCTGCATGGGAAAACCTTAACAGCTCTAATGACCTCGATGTTGACGAGCCCTAAAGCCCCAACAAAAAAACAACTAAATTTTAAAAAACGTATGCGCCTATTTTGATCTTTTAAAACTTTGTCGACGAATAAGTACTAATTATTTACTATCACAATTATTGCAACCTTAAATGAATACACATTCCAAATTTCCTTTATTTGCCACAACAACGCTGTTGATAATATATTAATTTATATCATTATATATAAATAAGAGTAAATTAGTTTATTGTCCTCCACGTGGTCATACGCAGTTCGTACTGCTCTTCTGACATTACATTTATTTATACATATATCTGAGCGCATACACACCGGAGACAATTCCAACGCATCGCTATGAATCGCTTCGGTGAAGAGAGCCGTGAAGACGCTCGTTTCGCAAGCGCTCTGTGTCAAGGTCGAGTTGTTCCTCGCAATTAGGAATATGAGACACGGGTTGTGTTGTTTCGTCTCAACGATTTCCGAGTCATCGACCTCGGAAAACACTCTCCTTATACACTCGGGAGCACCCGAGCTTCTCAGTTTGTGTATTATATNATATATATATATATATATATTTATTTATATATATATATGAATCGTATTACACGAAATTCCAAAAATTTAAAGTATAATTTGTTTAAAGTTATTAACTAATAATTACATCTAACAAATATTCAATTGCGGGATTAAGTTATATTAAGAAAGTTAAGATATTGAAGTGTTTTCATCCGTCGAATTGCCTTGTATCTACACTGGATTAATATTGTTTCTGAATTTTTTATTAAACAAGGAAATAAAAATAAAGGTTGCTGAGCGAAGAATATCTTGGAAAATAGTCGTAAAGAGTTTCATTTTGTTTTGAAGGTATTTTCCCTGTGAGGAAATGAAACAAAAAAAAGATCACTTGTTATAAAAGGTTTATTGAATTATTCTATCACGATATATTGAGGTCTTGGCGAATTGGTATAAAGTGAAATGAATTTTTAAAGTAACGCGATAGTCTGGTGTGGTGTGTGATTGAAAATTATTTTCCTGTCTAAATTCTCATGCGAACATGAAGACAGTACGCCTTTTGTGCTTGGACAGGTTTTTTACTTGTGCTGATTCAGTTTTTTCGGAAAAGTAAAAATTATTAAAATTCAGTAAGGGCGAGAGCAAGAGAACGATTTGTGTGTAACTATCGATACATCTCACTTTTTATTTACAATATTGGCACTAATTAGTGCACAAAGAACCCTTTTAGGAATCGTAAAACGATTATTTGTACTTTTATATCGTTTACAACACGAGGGCTTTTGTTGTTATTATTATTATTATCATCATCATCATCAAAAGAAAAATACATGATGAAATCATCCTTCAATTAATAAAGTAATTCAAATGTTTGCGAAAGACGAGATAAGTTTTATTATGCGTTTCTTAAAAAATGAGATATTTTAATAATTCTAATGAATCACATTTGACATGATTCATTTCCTTTTTTGTTAAGTACAGCGCCAGCATATCATAAAGAAAAATCCTCTTAATAGTTAAAGTTATTACGTCTATTATTTATCCCAAATATATTTTAATGGGAATATAAGTCTATAAATGGTGGTTAAATAATACATAAAACCAGAGAAACATTTCATAAATACATTTAATTATCATTAAATGACATGGCTTTTAAAAAAGCATTCTGTCATATAGTTTGCCTCCCAGCTTCATGGACATTACAAANATATATATATATATATATATATATATATATATATATATATATATATATATATATATATATATATATATATATCGCACAGTATATACCGTTTCAAGTTATGCCTCCAATCCACCGAACAACGGAAAGTTGATTTGCATGCAGACATTCCCCGACAAAGGTTTATCCTCAGGAGAGAAAAATAATGAGAACACAATTTGATACTTCCGAGTAAAATAAAGTCAATTGGTAAAAATCACGCAAATCATCAATATTTCGGAATCACTTGCAACCGACAGTGAGTTTTAATTGAAATGAATTAAAGAAAAATAAATATCCTCTCTGCTCTTTACGAACTGATTGATTTTCCACAATAATTCTCCAAATTTTAATCAGCGGTGGTGATAAAATTCGCTAAAGCAACAGATTAAATTTCAGAACATTGAATTTCAATTTGAACTGCAAATACAAGAAATATTTTGACGAATTTTCTTCGCTCATTGTGATTGCCCTCGATGCCTCTTTCGATGGAGAATAACCATCATCGTCGTCGTCATGTCATTTATGTATGTATTTATTTATTGTCCTGTTCTCTAAAGTGTCATGTTTGCATATTTTGTTATTTGCTTTTACAAGAATTACTACTGAGAATTGACGTATTCTAATTTTTTTAAATATAATTTATCTCAATTGCAAACAAAGTTTTCGGAAATGTTAAAATATAAGAAAAGCAAGAAATTATGACTAGCCAACGTAATAAATTAAAGAAAAAGGTCCTAACAGTGGAAAGTGGATAATCTTATGCACATTTCACATTTTAAAAGTACTACATCAGTTTTATTCGAATTTAAACATAATTGGAAAGACAAACAAAGGAAATTGAAGTTATGCGAATGTTCTTTCCATTTGTATAATGTTCTGCAGCTGAGGTACTTCAGGTTATAGACCCTGGTTTATTAATTAATTAATTTTTTTGTGGGGCTTTACGGTTCATGTCGACATCAAAGGTCATTGGAGCCCGAAAAACGTGTACATGTAGGGAAAATGCAGCTACGCACTAGGGAGAGCCAACATGACTCTCTCCGCGTGTGGGACTCAACCATATACCCACTAAAAACCCTCCTGATCTACAACACACCAAAAACATATCTCACAACATACATCAAAAGGAGGGGGAGGCTAAAATGAGGGGGGACAAAAAATGAGGGGTAGAACAAAAAATGAGAGGAATGAGGAAAATGAAAGATACCCTAGCCCTAATGGCGTCGGGATCGAAAAGAACAAGAGGTGACCAAAAGAGGTCACGAAAGAGAAAGAAAGGAGCATGGCACAAGTAAGTGGAAGTAATGCCAGACTCAGCTCGGGGCCCCGTGTTCGCCAAACACGTACTTACTACATGTAAGTCCCCTGGGGGGATTAAAAAAAAAAAGGCTCAAAACATTAATGTTGGACTCATCGTACGATAATATTTTCAGAACGAGTATAATTCTGCATAATTTTTATCTTATAAATTATATTTTACAACTAACTAAGGTAAAACGTCCATACATTTTGAAGTGTGATCCGAGAGTATCTATGTGTCAATATATACTAATAAAAATTAAATGCTGTTCGTTGGTAAGCGTATCACTTGAGAACGACCGGACCGATTTGGCAATTTGTTTAAATGTTTGTAATGGTCAGAATTAGGTTTTTAGGGAAAGAAAAATTGCAAAAGTTGCCCGGAATATTGGAAAACTGAAGAAAAACAGTGCTTTTTTCTATAAGATTTTTGTACGAACTCATAACACGATTCGAACGATGGATTTTCTTGTTTTGTTCGTTGTAGTCCCGGAAAATTTTACAGAAAAAAAAATTGGGACAATTACAAAGGAAACTCAGATAATTCGTACCAACTGCAAAAACCATAATTTTTATATGCATCATAACTGACGATAGGAACGACATATATTATTGATTCTTTCTCGTTTTGCTTCTTCACTGTTTCAGTTGTGTCTAAAATTTCCCATTGGCATACTTCTGAATGTACTCCTTAAATTGAACATCCATGGCCAGAATCGTTAATAGATACAATGATTACTCATAATACTTTTTTTTTCTCTTGTACTTTGTTTACACATTTAAAAAATACCTTTTCACAAGACGATCGCAAACAAATTTATTGCAATTTGACGGGACAACGTCTGTCGGGTCAGCTAGTAAGTAAGAAATAAGTACCCCTGCATCAAACATGCTATATGCAACACGCAATGCTCACGTGTATAACAAAATCTATTGTTGCCTAACTTATCCAATGTAGTTAGAATCATCTCATATAAAAATCGATTTTATTTGAACGGTTTTTGAATGGAGGTCCGGTGTAAGTATGAATGCAACATGAAAATAAATATATCCTAGAATATTTTTGCACAAACTTTTCGGATTCATTACTTGTGTTCACATCATTTTTTTCGCAAGAGATACTGTATCACGCAGTGAAGGTTCCGAATATAGAGTAGAAGATTTCCCTTATCAAGCTGTGGTTTCCTCTCTGAGGGAGTTGTTAAGCAAGGTCTGCGTTTGCGTGAGAGTTTTGTAACACATTTTATCGCTCTACTTTTTTTTTCATTTCTTGTCGAGGAATATCCTTGACTGCGTTCTTGGGACTTCTCGTAGTTGTAAAAAAAACGCGATTAGTTTTCTCTCGCAACAAAATGAATTGAAGACGACATCTCAAAGTATCTCTACTCTATCTGAGTATATTCTGCACTCTATATTAAAATCCACAATGCAAAGAAGTAAACATGTAAGAGGTGGTTTCTTTTCATACCACAGTTGTAGGTTGAGATTTGTACAAAATCGTACGTAAATCACACAGATATATATCCTCTTTTGTTCCAATGTTGCTGGTCATCGATTGTGTTTTTTTCTTTTTTTGAAAAGTAATTACTATTTCAGAGTTTTAATTAAATCAGAACTTCCTGACAAAACGTAATTGCATTCCTCAGCGATACGTTTCCCAAAACTCTGTAGAGCGGTCATGTTATTAATTATTCGCCGCCCGGAAGACACGAGCTGCAGATGAACGCGAAATAACAGACCAGCAATAAGGAGTAGAAATGAGAACAGCAGCGTAGAGTTCAAGTAGACCGTGATTTACTGCATTCTGTTTTGAGAGATCTTTTTCCCCTTTTTCTGTAGTCTTTCATAAACCATTTAAATTAATTTCGATTTAGTTCTCGGAAATTTTATTCACCCACAAAATTCGGGTGACAATACGGAGACTAAACAGTAGACGTATTTTTTCCAAAATATATATAGAAAGTAGCAAAGAGTAAAACTGATATAAACAAATAAAATTGTTGGTTCATCGTTCTTTCTCCTCTCACAATAAAGTAATAGACGTAATTAAGAGATGGAGGTTGAACCGAATGCGACTGAAGTCAAAGCAAAATTAGATGAATTCAAATATTATTCCGAATATTATTTGTGATGGAAGAAGAATAAATGTAAGTTGCCGCTGCGACCCACAACGAGGTTTTTATTAGTATCTCGATATTTTTTAATTTCAAATCTGTGTAAAAAAAATTACGAAGTTTTCAAAAACCTTTGATTGCCTTTCTTATGGCGGATGAATTGCAGTAATACACCAAATGGTATATATTTAAAATAATGCAAATTATCAGACAATTCCTAAAGAGTTCCGTATTAAAATATCTTTCGCTGTTCCAGATGTGCATTGGATGCATATTATACAAACGTAGTAGCAATTTGAATTTTTCGTTGAAGGATGTTGTACTTTCGTAATGCTCAATCGATCAATTAATAATAATAATAATATAGATACAAACAATATTCAGGTACACAAGAGCAACCAGCAAAAGTAGAAATATGGCGGATGGGACTCGTGATTTATGCGTCTCACCTCTGAAATGTAGATGAAACTGAGGGAGAGAATGTTCTAGAATGTAAACTTGATAGGTATTTTCTCCATAAGGTGTAATCTATTTCACCGTCAACAATTATTGCAATTATTTCATTTAAATGGTCGGGGAAGTAAGTTTTTTTTAAAAATTGAAATCAAAATAATTACATGCAATCGTATATTTATGCGAATTTCTGACATTGTAGTAATTTAATTATACTTTAAACCATGTAGATGAGTTAGTTCCTAGATACAGAAATACACTCCAAGATCTCTTCATTAGTGCGGAATCTCTGCAGTTATGAAAACATCATTTGTTGTTAATTAAAAGTCATTTCGCGTTTCCTAGCGATATAACATTCGACACGATGTAACAACTTTGAGAAATAAAACCGAGTACAAAAGGAACTTCATAAATAAAATTAACTTCCCTCAAGACTGCAAATGAAACTAATGCAAAATAGAGAGTAAACAATATATTTTTAGAGAAAAAACAATGAGCAAATACTGGTTGAATAATAAATAGAAGTTCTCATTTATCCAGTAATTACAATAAGAATAATTATTTTCAATTATACGAGTTAAGTTATTTTGATTCATTTCTTTTCATATCCATTTATGGAGGCGGAATTCGTTGATCATTTACAAAACCCTATTTATAGTAACAATATTTCCCATGCAGGGGCGCAACTGAGGCTGCAATGTATTTTATGTCGAACAAGGAGCAGAAGCGTGTTCTTTGGCGGACAATAGGAGCAGGGGACGTGCTTGCGTTCCTAAGGATACCTGCAATGCTCACTTCCAAGCAGAGCCATATCAAGTATATGGTCCGTCGTATACTTGATAAAGAATTATCACTTATTTAGATTTCATGCCCGGTTTGACAGTTACCACTTTGAGCTTTCAGAGGAAACGATGTGCGATATGTATGGTAAGTGGGAGCACGTATTGAACAATTTACAAATAAATTAAATTAATTTACCATACGCGGTGAGGATAAATTCAAACGAAAACATGCATCGTCATCGTATATTAATGTCCATTATGCAATCAAAATAAACAAATGTTATAACATGTTTGCGTAACTTCTGCTTATTTGTAAACGTATTCCCGAGTTCACAATGTTTGCGTTTAATGTCATGTTCGTTTGTTCTGTTCCTATGTTTCTTGTTATAATTTTTGTTATTAACCTGACGAGATGAACCCGTCGTCGAAACGGTGTGTTCCATAAAAAGCACAAAATAAATGTTATTCGTCAACAAAAAGGTGGTAAGTGCTCATTTATTTATTTATTTAATGAAAACGAGGGATCTACTTCGAGTAAAATGTAAAAGTTCTTTCGATATCAGATCTATTAACACAAGGTTAGTCTTTGACTGAGTGACTCTGCACTTCTCAATGGAGAGCAGCCGAATGGTCCCTTTCAGTCGAGAAGCAAAGCCGTATCTCCGCTCCCAGAAAGGGACTCGTCAGTTTCGTGCGACAGACAAGATATGTGACTCATGTGGTCTCAAGGTTCATCGAGACAAGACTTTGCTGTCGTGAGCATAGAAGGTTCATGTGCTGCGAATTGATGCGTTAAGAGGTGATCGGTTTCTTCCTTTAGGAGTTCAGTGGCAGATTGATTCGTAGGTCGTAAAACCCCAACCTATCTCTATTCATTTTTCCAATTTCTTTCCGATGGACATAACCTCAATACTCGGTTTTCTCCCAAATTAGTTCTTTTAATTCCCAGACACAAAACTAAGAAATTCTCTCGTTCTTTCTCCATCGAGGCCAGACTTTGCTACAACCTTCATAAAAATATAAGAAATATTTCAACAAAATACTCGTTCTACAATACATTGCGATGCTCTTTGTTCTGGAAGTTGCATTAACACAAGGACGACCGAAAGAATGAGTTATTCTTTCCTTTTTATATATAAATAAATAAATTTATTGACAAAAACAGTACAAACTGCGTATGACCACGTGGAGGACAATAAACTAATTTACTCTCCGGAAGCAAGCAAGGAACGTATTCCATCAATTCCGATCAAGGGCCCTAAGGCAGAGGCGGATTGAAAA
>NNCF01128841.1:1470539-1494198 GCA_002313205.1 Laupala kohalensis | reverse complement strand
TGCTGGATTTGTTATTTAATTTCTTATTGTCTTATGTATATTCTTGCTATTATGTCTTCATTTTTATCTGACATCGGGTAATGCTCACTCGCAGAGCAAAAAATTATCATCATTATTCGATATGAATGAGTCCCTGAAAAATGATATGTCTCGCGTTTACGTCAACGAAACAAGGGTGCTACAGACATAATGTTGACCTGTGATTAGAGTCTAATGTTCACGTCTTATTAGATTCAGTAATACAAAAAAAAAAAAATCTTTCAATAAGATCTCATCGTAGTCTTGTTTTGACTCTTTCTAAGGGTTTTCATTCAGATCCAAATCATTTAGAAAACGAAGATGTAATGTTAGGAAATCGACCCCGGGACCCGTGTATGATCGCAGGGGTGTCGACCAATACACCGTTTGGATTCCAGACCGGAAGTTATCACATCTTCTCCGAGAGCACACATGGAAGAAATACATGCAGTATTTTATATAACGTTATCAAATTATATAAAATGTTTATTAACTATATTATGTTGGTCGAACATTTTTGTCCGAAATTTGCATCAAATATTTTAATATATAATTTAAATTACGGAAAACTAATATAAATTATCCAGAATTCGAAAAAAACAACAACTAATCTTACAATCTTTCTTACATGTAACAACATACGAGTATAAACATATAGTTTCTTTTTATTAGCAGGATTGTAATGAAATTCTGGTCAGAAAAGAGAAAGGAAGGAGCATAGCACAAGTAAGTGGAAGCAATGCCAGACTCAGCTCGGGGCCCCGTATTTGCGAAACACGTACTTACTAGATGTATGACCCTGGGGGGGGGGGACAAGTGTTTACGTGATAATCTTCGTTTAAGAACGTTCGCTATAAACGTGGCGTAGAAACGTAAAGAAAGATTAATCACTGAATTAATCAGAATGATGAAGCTTCAGTGACGAACTTTACGTCGATCGCAACCGACATTACGAAAGGCGCGTGGAAGAACTTGCATTACTCCAGTGTATCCCCCAGTGGAGATAACCGAAACTAAAGGATGGCAATTCCAGGATTATAAAGTCATCTCCAGTGCAGAGTTAATTCTGGAGAACAGACAGCAGGACTATTAAGACCGTATTGATATAACTTAATTACATTTCTACGTCACCCACATTACGAAATTAATGATCACAAAATATCTTTATGGTTAAAAAATCGATTTATGAGATGTGGCTAGGCTGCGATGAACATAATATCCAAAATTGGAAACAAAGTTGTAAGCAGTCTTTGCTTTAAAAAAAACTATTGAAAAAGATAACCACCGACTAGGTTTATCCTTTCCGGTTTATAAACGAAAAGGATAAAATTACACCGCTAATAACACGGCCATTAATTAAAACCGTAAACTGGTTTCGATGCCACAACATCTAGAAACACCACCTGGCTCGAATCAAATGTATCGTGTTACCGCGGACAATCACCCGACGCCACCCCATTGGACTGTTATTAAAAATTTGACGAAAAACAATTGATTCTCTTTATAAATAGCAGATATTAAGTACTACATTAAACAACTATTCACGATATTTAATATTAATATGGTCCAATCAAATAAATAATTAAAAACTTACAACCTTTTTATGGACAATTAATATTTTTATTTTACTATTCATAAAAAATAACATTATTCAAAGGCGAACCGGTGGTGTACCGGTTAACACCCTTGCGATCAAAGCAAGAGACTCGGGTTCGAGTCCTGACTGGTCGCCATACTTGACCGAAAGTTATCAATATTATTTAAAGTCCATAAAAAAGGTCGTAAATTTTTAATTATTTATTTGATTAGATAAAACATAATGGACGTTAATAGGAGTAGAATTATTACGGTTCATTAATATTCATATAAGTTTTCTTCTTGGGGCTTTAGGTCTCCCGAACGTCACACTCATTAGAGCCCTTCACATCCGTTCTAAAGTTGTTTGAAATGTTCAATGGTTGTAGATAAAACTAGACTTAGATAATACAACTAGAATAATCGCACTCGACTTTTCTCAGGTTTATCGTAACGTGTACTTCACGAATGAAATAAAATAGATTTAAAAGTGTATTCGTATAATTTTAATATTTCTGTTTATTAGAAGAGTAGTTTGATTTTTAAACTTGTTTATAAAGTTAACAGTGAAAAAGGACGAATGAGTTAAAAAGTTCTCTACCGAAAACATTGACTACTCGTCTCCCTTATACAAATGAAATAAAAAACTAATATAACAAAAACATTTTAGAATCGGAAAGCTGGAATATTTTGATCAACAAATACCAAAACTTGAAATTTCAGAGCCAATAAAGCGGAAAATACATAACATCAAATTATTGTTGATAAACAACCGAAAACAGGATTCAGCCTTGTAAACAATATCTCTGCAGTTGACTCAGTAACGGGCTAAATTACTCTCAGTGAGGAGTTTTGTGTTCTTGTTTCACGCGAGTGAATCTGCGATGTGGCTATTTATCGCCTGATCGAACGTCGCGTGTTTCGGCCAATCCGCTATTCTCGTTTCACGCTTCTGCAAATAGCGACAGACAATCTAGTAGCAACCGCTCTCTTTAACTCAAGCAATCAATCCGCGATTGCGAAAGGGAAATTTCAAATTTCCAACTCAACTCTCAAAATATTTTATACGTATACATTTCATCAACGACATTCAAGTATTGGCAAAAAGTTTCCGAAAAGTTATGAGCTCCTACGTAAATTGTTAATATTAAGTTAAATAAAATTGTGGAATATATTCATTTGTAAATGGGAAATGTAACTAAGTGCTATTGAAGCTTTTCCACATGGAGCGATAGGAGGTAGGAGGGTAGATTGGTAGGAGTATAGGTGGGCCGCTTAGCTGGGTTTACCAACAACTTGGTCCACGTGGAGGGGTTAGTTGGAGTAGTTAGTAATACTTAGAGTTATTAATATAAATATAAATTTATTGTCAAAAGACAGTACAAACTGCGTATGACCACGTGGAGGACAATAAACTAATTTACTCTCCGGAAGGAGGCAAGCAAGGGACGTATTCCATCAATTCCGATCAAGGGCAATTCCTAAGGCAGAGGCGGATTCAAACGTTCCTAGATAAGATAAAAAGTTAGCTGCGATTATAATACATATAGAATGTCAATGTGTTTGTAATTTAACGCAAATATGTTTGTAAATTTACATGTACAATTAATAAACATTGATACTAGGAATAGTAGGTGGAGGATAGAGGAAGGAAGGTTGGCTGTTCAGTAGTCACAGCTATATGATATAAATGGGAGATGTAGCTTACAAGCAACTGAGTAGCAACACAAAGCAATCGACTTTTGCAGACAGAGCGGTTATGAAGGTCAATGGACAAGAAGTTTAGACGTGAAAAAAACGTCTCTTTAGTTTATTGTTTAGAAAGTTTAGTTGTGGATGAGTTAATACCCAGATAAGTTAAGGTATTTTTACCTTCACAATTAATGACTAGAACGGATACCAGACTCTGTGGATATCAGCTTCTGTACAACTGTCCTTATTTATTATTTACTTTGTATCCCTGCCTGAGTCCGAGTCAATACGAGGTCTGTATACTCTACATACATTTCTTAGTCTCTTGTACATACATAGTTCTTTTTCGATCACGGTAAAATTATCTTCCAAAATTTCTCACTCAAACATAATTTTATAGCGGAAATTAGAAAATACAATGCACTTCTCAGTTTGTATTAATTTCTCGTGTCTATCATTTCTATTTTCATGTACTCGTCCAAAAACACAGTGTTACGAACAACAACATACGAGATCTAGAAATTGTCATACTCCGACTCATTCATACGTCACAGAGCTTCGTTCGTGTGAATGCGCGTAGAAGTCGTCGTGTTTGCCTCAACTGGAAAAGCGACCCGCTTCATATTTACGGCTCCCAGCGACCTGCTTCATATTTACGGCTCGGGTTCATCTCCTCCTTCCTCCGTCTGTGGAGACATCGGAGAAGCGCTTGACTGCACGACGAAGAGGCAGAAGCCAAAGTTTCACGCAATGTATGTCCATTGTTCTGTCGAAAATTGAGAACACTGTTACCCATCATAGTTATGTTTATGGCTGAAGTTTAAACGTTTGTTGTATGGAAACTAGTGTTTGTAGTTTTCTTCCAAATCGTGTAGGTCACTAGTTACGATTCCCAATGTTTGGTATTCTGTTTTCTTTTCTCTCATCTTTGTGTTGAGATATTTGATGAATTCAGGAGGGTTTTTTAGTGGGTATGGTCGAAATATTCGGTGAGTCCCACACACGAGGAAGAGTCACTACGGCTCTTCTCTATGGTGCGAAACTACATTTTTTCCCACCTGCATGGGCTCTAATGACCTCGATGTTGGCGAACCCTAAAACCCCACAAAAAAAAAACAACCGATTCCCATTGATTTATATTGAAAAAGGTTGACATGTGCAATTGTTAAATCATTGTGAATCAAACCACTCAAGAGAAGAAAAAAAATCGGGTTTTTGAAGAAAAAGGCCAACAGGTATCTCCCAATACGTTCTCATCAATACGAAGTGAAAATTTTGAATGACAGTCGGCCATTTGTTTATCTACACAACGATTACATTTTTTACCAGCCATTGAAATTTTAGTAATTTTTTAGAGCAGGTAGGAAAGAAACAACAATTATTTTATTTCTAGAAAGAAGAACACCGAATATTAGACAAAAAATATTTGAAAATGATCGAGGAAAATTTAAGAAGAGTTTGAAGGAAAGATAGGAAGTAAAGGAACTGATAAATACGAAGGATAAAAATCTGAAAATTTTAAACAATCCGTAGATGCACTAGACGTAATGAGAGACGTAATAAAAGATAGTAAAGATACGTTCCCCTCTTGGTGGGGGACGAGAGAAGTGAAGTCATTTACAATGAGAGGAGATCAGAGTAAAGAAGGGTGTCTCCGGTGGTCACATTTCAAGTGGCTGAAAAGACGACGGAGGTAAAATTGAGCTTCATTGTTATTTTGATAGAATACCTATCATTAACTAGTGACTCAAATAAACAAAAACAAAAAAAAATGCCACAATTAACGTCTATTATATAATAAATACTGCAACACTTACATTTTATGAACGAAAAGTTTATATATTTTTTTGGATTAAAAGCTCACCATGTTTCGACTTTCGTTTGATGTCAGATAAACAAATATTTTGTTATAATGTTGTTACACCTGACGACGACATCAAACGAGTGTCGAAACATGGTGAGCTTTTAATATCACAAAAATATATAAACTCTTCGTTCATAGAATGTCGTAAGTGTTGCAGTATTTATTTCATTATAAAACAAAAAAATGTTAATTTAATGCTATTTTCATAATTTAGGTCGTATTCCGGCATCAAAAGCAGAAGTAGGGGTTCTAACGTCACTCTATTTTGCTCAGGCAGCGCGCAATGCAATAGTTTTCATCCAATCCTGTGCAGACGAAAGTGTTGTTTCTTGGCGCCAGTCAGCTTCCTCCATTCCCTTCGTCCTCTCCTCCTCCTCCTGCGACTCTATACAAGGACGATAGTTTGACCTCCAGATGGCGGTATCCGCAGTCTTTCTTCGCATTTGATAAATGACTCCGCATTCGCGCGCCATTGTACTCTGAACGTTTCGTCTGCTAACATATCACTCGAATATTTTCATCTTCATAAAACGAAACACAAGCCCTACCACAAGCAGAATAAACAGAAGAGATGATTGGATATTATGGTAATAAACACATTTTAGTCAATGGAGGGCCCATATTTCTGTGCACAAGAAAATAAAATAAAATTTCCGTAATTAGAGACGTATATTCTCGACCTAAAATATTGAACATCTTTTCCCGCTCCCCTCACGTTCATTTTAATACAATACTTCGAAGAAAAGTTTCTCATTTTTTCTCCCAGGGGAAGGAAATAATTATGTAGGAATTAATTACTCTTTCCATGAGAATATAAATGAAACTGTGTTAAAATACAGCGCAAGAAAGTGTTAATTGAAAGCAGAAGAGATAAAAAATCAGTAGAAAAATACAGTATGATATTTTTGTAGATACACCCCTTAAATATACTAACAAGTATAAGAAGTAGTTACCTCAATTATCATTTTATGTTTTAAAATACAAAAATTCGTATTTTCTAAAACTGAAAAATTTTCATTCAATTAAGATCTCTCCAGATGTACATTAATACAAGGAACAATTTATGAAAAACGTTTTCAAAGTTTTGCTAAGGGGTAATGGGTAAAAATTATTTAAAACATTTACTCATTTGCCGAAAAACATTTTAGAAGAAACACTCGCTCATTATTTTCTATGTGCAGAAGAGAATCTTTTTCGCAGAAAGTATGTCATGATCCAGTGTACATCTCACATCCAAGATTATTTAAAAAGAGTAATTAAAAATATAATGAACTTAAAATGGACTACTCACAATTTTATTGTGATGTATTCGGGACAAGAAATATTTTTTATATAGAATCCATCTAGCATTATAACGGAAATAATACGAAGTGTTTCTAAAAATGTGACTCAAAATATGTAATAGAGCTGGAAACATCGTTTTAAATACTACGCTAGGATAATAGTTCTTTTAATTGGTAGCGTTTTGAATGAAGTATGTAACGTAACTAACGTACGGGAGAATTGCTTGTTACCATTTCCTATCCAAATATTTTATAGACGAGGGAATAAGTTTCATTATAAGTCAAAAACTAAAAATGTTCTGTGGGATTAGAACCATCAAACAATTTCAACTCGAAACAGATAATTTCCCATTCTGCGTGGGAATGGTGCACAGTTGTGGAAGGGGAACGGGTAGTGTAGTGGTTAGCGATCAAAGCAGGAGTCCCGGGATCGATTTCCGGCTCGTCACCATTTTCACCTGAAACCGGAAGTCATCACGTATCATCCTCTCCACGTGTGGAAAGGAGGAAGAGACACGGAGGAACTACGTGCAATTGACCGTGTTGCTCTCCCTAATATTAAGAGTAACACCTGGCGAATAAATCAGTTCGTATTCGTTATGCTCTCATACCAACCAGCAATAAATTTGCCTTACGGTCACAAACCACCAGCACCCAATCTCTCGATAGCACAGTAGTTGACAACCGTTGGTCCAACCGCTATTCGGAGGAGAAATTTTAATAGCGAATCAAACGGCGGAAATGAAGGAACATGGAGGATCTCTAGTGTCGTGGATGGATGACCTCCAGAGGAAAAGAGGGGGGGGGGTGAGCGAGGGAGGAGGAAGGCACATCGTCGACTTCACGCATCCCCCGCCATTGGTTTATTGTTCTACTTCAGAGAAGGGATCGTCTCCTAAACGTAGACACACAAACACACAAACACGATGAGAGCCTATTCTTGAAAGATTTGCGAAGAATTTCATCTATCCGCTCAAGTTTTAATATCAAAATGTAATTTATTATGTTATTTACTATAGCTTAAAAAACAAAGTAATCGTTGGTGGTTTCAAAAAACTTGATCACGCGAAAATCGAACTGCGAAAATTTTGGTTAAATTATTATTATTTATTACATATATATATATAATAAATAATAATAATAAATTTATTGTCAAAAACAGTACAAACTGCGTATGACCACGTGGAGGGAAAAAAAAAACTAATTTACTCTCCGGAAGCAAGCAAGGGACCATCCCATCAATTCCGATCAAGGGCCCTAAGGCAGAGGCGGATTCAAAAAATTCAGCAAAAATTCCTAGATAAGATAAAAAGTTAGCTGCGAGTTATAATACTAATAGAATGTCAATATGTTTGTAATTTTAAGCAAAAAATTACATGTAAGTTATTATCGAACTATAGATTATTCTGAGTATAGTGCTTAAAAATTGAAATAACACTAAATTCACGATTTATTGTTACAATAGACCCGCCCCTAGACAAAGCCTAGAGAACCTGTATGATAAATCCGCCTCTACCCGAAGGAAAACCGGAGAAAAACCCGGGCCAGGATGGGGCTACAGAATTTATGTACACAAACGTGCCAATGTTGAGTACACATAAAACTAAATTAATATGAGCCATAAGACAACACAATCATGCAAGAAAATAGTTTTTGAAATTGTTATAAGTTGTTTAAAAAGTACTACAGCAATGGCGTGATAAAGCACAAGACGAATTTAACTTTTGTTAAAATCAATAAATTCTTTTACAGTGTAGAAGCACTGGTGCAGGAGGTAGTTTTTAACCGCGGATTTGAAGATATTCAATTTCATAATATCTTTTATATTCTTGGGCAGGGAATTATATAGAACGATTCCCGAATGGTATGGTCCCTTTTGGCAAAGAGTGGTTGACACTCTAGGGCGATGAATATTACTACTATTGCGTGTATAGTGTTCGTGAACGAGACTGTTTCGTATAAAGCAAGGGTGGCACTTCAGTAATTCGGACTTAACAAACACGACTGTTTCATAAATATAAATGCAGGGAAGTGTTAATATATTTAATTCCTTGAATAAAGGTTTACAAGAGTTTCGGGGGTGAGATTTACAAATTATCCGAACTATCCTCTTCTGAATTCTGAAAGTTTGAATACTCTGACCGGAATTACCCCAGAAGGTAATGCCGTAACGTAAATGGGAGTAAACGTTTGCAAAATATACGCAACGGGAAATACGTGGACTAACTGCGTTAACTAAGATTCGGAATGCGTAACACAATTTGCTTAATTGGGAATTAAGATTGTCAATGTGACAATTCCATTTGAGGTTGTCTTGAATATGGAGACCTAAGAATTTTGTATTTGTAACAGTTTTTAATTGTGTTCCGTTTAAAGAAAGAGAAACCTGGGGTAAAGATTTTGTGATACTATTGTGAAATGACATAGACACTGTTTTGTCAGTGTTTACAATGAGACGATTTGCATGGAACCAAGTCGAAAGGTTAGACAAAACTTTTTGAGCATTGGCGTGTTTACATAGTAAATTAGTGTCATCAGCAAAAAGAACCATTTTGCAATCTGATGTGGATGATGACATGTCGTTCACATACAATAAAAAGAGTATAGGGCCGAGAATTGATCCTTGGGGTACTCCGCAAGTAAGTGGCTTTGTTTCTGAAAGACAACGCTCAAGTATTTTATTTTTAGTATAGGATATTTCTACTTGTTGATATCTATCTTTTAAATAAGAAGTTAGCCATTGATGTGGAAGTCCACGAATGCCTAAAGAATGCAATTTGGTAAGGAGAATTCCGTGATCGATGACATCGAATGCTTTGGATAAGTCAAGAAAAACACCCTGAGGATTTTCTCCACTGTCTAGAGATGTGGTAACATCGTTTAAGAAGGAAAATATGGCGCTTGTAGTGGAAAAGGATTTCCTAAAACCGTGTTGATCGTCAGAGAGAATGTTATATTTTGATAAAAAATCTAGAAGACGCTTATAGAACAATTTTTCTAGGATTTTTGAGAAAGTGGGTAGTAGAGATATTGGTCGGTAATTTCCAATATTAAGTTTGTTTCCTTTCTTGTGTAAAGGTTTCACTTTAGCTCTCTTAAATATATTGGGAAACACCCCTTCCGATAAAGAACTATTAAAAATATTTACGAGTGGATTTAATATAGCGTGGGACGAAGATTTAACAATAAACTCAGGTATATCATCTATGCCTCGTGAAAATTTGTTTTTTAAGGAGCTGATGATTCCCATGACTTCACTGGCGTTAGTTTCGGAAGTGAACATAGAATTGGGTATGTGGGTGGTAATAATTGGAGGACATTGATTTGGATATATTGAGTTCGTTATTTTACCAACTTCTGAGAAGTGAGAATTAAACAAACTTGCGATGTCCTGAGGATTTGACACGATCTTGCCATCGTTTAGTAAAGAAACATTTTCTTCGCGATTTTCAGAAGTTGACGTGTAATTGTTAACAATATTCCACATGGCTTTCATCCGGTTGTTCGATTTTAGTATATGCCTGTCGTTTTCCATAACTTTAGCTGCATAGACTACTTTTCGGAGAATAGTCTTATATTTACGAAAATAATTATGGAATTCGGGTGGCTGGTTATAGCGTTTTGAAAGATAATATAAACGGCGTTTGTTTTTTGAAGAAATTCTTATCCCTAGGGTGATCCATCTATTGTATTTTTTTGTGTTAATTAACTTGCGTTTTATGGGAAAACTAGAGTTGTAATGTTTTAGGAATGTTGAGATAAATACATTGAATTTGTCGTCGGTGTTTTGGCAATTGTAAACATCTTTCCATGTTTCTTCACGCAAATAATTTACGAATATGGATTTATTTATGTCATTAAACTCTCTTGTAAATTTGTAAAGGATTTTAAGCGGTTTTAGTGTATTATTAATAGTCAATACTTGAGCAAGGTGATCACTGTATCCGGCGATAAACACTTCAGAGAGATACGAGATTCCATTGTTGACTATAATTTGATCTAGCAATGTTTGAGATGAGCCGGAGAGGCGAGTGGGGTCATTTATCGTAGTAATAAGGTTGAAGGAGTCGATAAGATTCTTGAATCGATTAACTGGTGAATGTGCAGAGTCGGATGTACTCAAGAAATCGATATTGAAATCACCACATATAACGATAGATTTAGTAGATTTATGTGCGATATGTTCTAAAACATTTTCGAAGTTCCGAAAAAATATGTCAAGATCTGATTGAGGAGGTCTATAAATACACAAAACAACAATACCGGTGTCGGTCAGTTCAACTGCAGAAATTTCGAACACACTATCTACGCAGAAGTTCTCGTAGCCTGTCAGTGGAGAAGATAAAATATCATTACGAACGTAGATACACGTACCTCCGTGGGGATTTTTGCCTTTAAAATTTTGCCGACAGTAAGAACTTGCTAAATAATAATTAGAAATAGCAGTATCGTTGATGTTGTTAGTTGAAAGCCAATGCTCTGTGAGGCATAGCAAATCGAATCGATTTTCGTGTACCAGAATTTCAATGTCTGTCAATTTGTTTGAAAGGGATTGGACATTATGATGAAATATAATTATTTTATTTTCGCAAAGAGTTTGTGACTCACGAGAAATGGAATCGACGTTAGATTGTGGAGAGGAATTTGAAATTGGTACAGCTTCTAGTTCCGGATGAAGCTCGCACACAGCACCTGAACGCGATTGTCACCTTCGAGTACCACATCGTACTCCTGAGCGCAAGTTGTAACGGTGTATGGGGGCGACAGGAGGAATAGATGTTGACGTGGGAGATGAGGAAGCAGTAGGTGAAAGAACGGGGACAGGAGAAGAAATGGGTGTGGAGATAGGAAGAGGAAATGGTGATGAGGTAGGAGCAGAGGGAGGTGGAGGAGATGAGGTAGAAGTAGAGGGAGGTGGAGGAGGAGATGAGGTACGTGCAGGAGGAGGTAATGGAGGAGGTGGATGATGTGAGGTCAGATGTGAAGCTAGGAGAGAACCGAAGTGCTGTTTCCCAGACGGTTTCAGGTGTAAACCGTGCTGGGTAAAGTCCTTGGCAGTCAGGTGTGGTTGCAAATCAAAAAATGTGATTTTTGTGTCTGCCAGGTGATGTTTTAGGGAGATGTTTGCCAGGTTAATTTCGTGGTTTATTTGTGGAACGTTGAAGCGTGGAGGCAGGCTAGAGAGCACTATGTTTGTGTGCAGGGAGGCCATTTTTAGTTTCTGTAGATGTTCAGACGCGTTTACTGGATTCAATTTTACAGGATTTAAATATTCGCAGAGATTCATTTTAATTATAAATACAGCCGGGATAACATTCGCACATGATCCATAAGCGTTGTACTTGTATGTAAAGCAATGATTCACAATCTACTGATCTTTTCCCATTAATCATTTTTGTAAGTGTTTTGTAACAATTTGCACTTACCCTACACGGCACGTCTTATCTCTACAGTATATGCTTTCATTCTATATTATCCGCATTACCCTCATTTTCAATTACCCGGATCAATATCCGTCCCAAATATTACTCTCTGTTTGAACAATGTGAAATATTTTATGAACAATTGAATCAAACTATTTTGTTCTGATGGAGCTGCTTTCAGATGGAGTTCATTAAGTGGAGTGTAACAATTTTCCACATAGGAAATAGGACTAATAAACGAAAATAAATATGATATGCGTAAGATAATATTATCGAATTTTCAAACAACGATTGAAATAAGAAAATAAATTATTTGGGAACAAATTTTCATTACTGTGATCTCCGTGTTTAGACTTCATCACATGATCGAAAAATGTTGTTCGCAAAATGTTCAAATGCAAAAATCCCGTGGTACACAAAGATAAGAGCGTGTGAATATTTTTTAACATTTCCCGACCTGGTCAGAGAAAATTACCCGCAAAACCTGCCTGTTCCGAGCCGTCAGCCAGATTGGTCCATGCGTAAATAAGACCCTGCCTGAAACAGGATGTTATATGTAATTATGTTATATGTAAACTATATGTAATTATTTCTGCAACGCGTTCCGTGAAATAACGGATGAGAAAAATTCAACATTTCATTTGGTACCACATTGAGTCGTACCGCCCTATGCGGACAGAACCTGGTTCTCATCGGGATAAGACCTTTCTGTGATGTGTTCTAAAAGCTACAGAATATCATCATAATATGTTGAAATGACAATCATGAATGAAAATGATATGTTCAAAAATATTATCGACAATCGACCTATAAACTAGCCCTGATGATGGACACTATATATATCCAAAACGCTGGCATGGTAAAAGAAACGTTCGTTCCGTCAACCTCCTACCCTCAAAGGTTGTTTCTAAATATATTTCACCAAAATTCATAGGTCAAGAATATATTAGAAGAATCCCCTTTTCTTTCTAAGTTAATGGGAAAATATTTGATTTCACATTACCTCATATATTGTACACCAGTCATGGCAAAACTTATATAAGATTTTATTATACTAATGAAACTCGTCGTCTCGAAACTGCATTAACCATAATGAGTAGGGAAGTTATGAGTAACGTGTCTCATGAACCGACAGCGGCAGTCGTGGGTGAAATCGTAAAAAATGGGTTTTGTGCTTTCTGGAGAGCAACATGTTGAAGTAAGCGTGACTCTGAATATACTCACCGGTTCACGATAGCAGATTCTCATAAATTCGTAACTATAGACGTCCATATATGTCTCCATACGTATGAGAGTACAAGCTTGTTTACCAAACATCCTAGTTTTACGTGGAATAAAGATGTAAACAGCACACGTAAGTACCTTACAAAATGACAAACCTAATCCATTTCAGGCCCCTTGTATTTCTTTAACGATGAGTTCCATCACATTAAATTAAATATAACATTTACAATAATAATAAGAACTCGACGTAAAACCCCATATTACGTGTATCAACCAGAGTTAGTGTTAGAGAACAAAATCCAAAAATATTTCGATCGAACCATCTTCACAGACAAATTATTCCACCGCTCTTTAAACTGTCCAGATATAAAGTTAATTGACCAAAGTAGTGAGATCACATTCCACATGGACGTTGCTGTGCCAAACGCAAATAACTTACGTAAGACATTAGCTGAGAAAATCTCAAAATACACCTCTCTCTCGCAGAAAGTGCAAAGAACTTGGAAGATGAAACAAGTCCATATAGTGCCATTAGTAATTTCTGTAACAGGAGTAATTCCGAAAACTATACTTTCGAGTTTAAAAAGCATTAAATTTACCTAAGTACATTTACATAGCTCTTCAGAAAACCCTTCATTAGTTCACCATCCCATGTAGTTGGAAAGTTTTTATCTGTAGAAAAAATGTAACGGAAATGCACACTTGGCCTCTAGATCCACTTTGTCATTTTATCCATCAGAATTTGCTGAGAAAAAGATATAATAATAATAATGTCATTCACGAGAAAATTATTTGTTGAAAAGACAAGTACTATACTATAGACATTGGAAGACAAAAATTACGTACGAAAAATAGAGAGAACACTTACACATTACCGGGAAAAGCTCCAGAAACCCAATCAAAATCTAAGCATTGGCGAAGATCTAATCCAATGCAAGCGCACACAGCACGTGAAGCTATATATACTACCATCATTTGTATCCCACAGATGCAAGAAATGTTTTTATGAGTTCATCACAAACCTTTCTCTTCTAGAATGTTGTTTTTCTTCTTCTATATATACAGTTCAATATGATTCATTATGACTGGAAAGTTAACTCCTTTNATACAGCTACGCATTGCCGCCCTCGAAATTTTTTTTTTTTTTTATCTGACAACATTGAAATATACTTCGCATCCGACTACATTTCTATCACCATCGAGAATTATAAGCTGACATGCGATATTGAATTTTATATTATTCGTAAACAGTCTACAACTCGACGCATCGCCGTATCAATGTAAAAACATAATTACACCATTCATTGTTTAATGCGGTTGGAATTTCAACTGAAGTGACGATATTTGAAAACGTTTGTCGACATTCATTGCATCGAAGCGTCGGCTATCAGCGAGTCGTCTTTTGGAGGAGACGATCGGCGGGTGGTCGCGTCTGTCCAGGGCATTTTAAATTATCGCTCATCGTTACACGCTTGCCAACCGCTGCCAATACCTTTCCCGTCATAGTCGCGTGGATCCGGTTTTCTCGATCTGGTATAAATAGATGCTTCAAGGTCGATTGTTCTGGAACGCCATGGGTGCATCTCACGAGACACTCTCTACACGAGAAACAAAAACTCTCGTCACGAAATGGGATTTTTGTATTCTTTATGAATCCTATATTCAAAGTCACGTGAGACTCCTCGAAGACAATTTAAGAAAAAAGCTCATAAACGGAAACGCAATTGTCTGTATTAGTTTACTGTAAAGTAGTAGTGGTAGTAATGAATTAGTTTTATTTCTCTCAACGAGGTCATTGACAGATTGTAACAGCTCTCTTAACGATAAATCATTTACGTATTAATTTAATCATTGCCAGTCTAATTGGCTTGGTACAGGGCTTGTCCAAAGTGTAGCCAATGCTTTTACTTCGGCATCATTCACAAGGGTAATGATGAGTATTTCGCGTTATGTTGGCACTACTTTTGGATTTCTTCAAACTTAAATCTATCGCCAACATCAATCATTGCAATGCACTTGTTCGTGTGGCGCTATTCTGTTTTTTCGGCATCGAGCGTGTAGAATATGACTGTTATATATTGTATTATTAACTTTATTTTTTTACAGCAAATAGTCGTTTTTGTGACTACTATTAATATTTATTCAGTTATTACCTAAATTCGTAGAAGTTGGCAATTCGTGGCAGATGGCCATGTTGCATTTTTTTCGGTAAAGTTACAGGACCTAGAGTATACGTGGCGTTGGTTACGAAGTTCACTTGTTCACACAAGTGCAGCATCGTTTATTGACAGAAAAAAATTATAGTAAAAATAAAGTACTAAAACACGAAAAAAAATGTATACAGAAATAGTCACTAACATATACTCGTGATAGCGTTCTATCTCATCATCATTTAATGTAGATAAAGAAATGGAACGGATGAATTTGAAGATTATACTCATTCCTAGAATAAATTATTTGAAGATTCCTTTCAGGATACACGATAGATTAATTCGTCTTCCTTAAAATATAGCTTTGTTAATGTTTGCCACGAGTAAAACATACGTAGATAATAGGTCTTAACAAATCAGATCCAATCAACCACATTAAATCCAATATATATTACCCAGACATTTAACGAAACTTTCATCTGATCAATTGCTTGCATAAATTAAAGATTTCATTATGAGTTAGAATGGACCTGTGTAATTATTTGTTGGTTTTGAGTACAACGCTGTTTGGCCCTCTGGAAGGGTAGAAGCACATTTCAGTAAGACAAAGGATGGAATTTTTACCAATGAGTGTAAAAAAGGGAACTGTGTCAACGACAGATGTACCTTTGAACACTCGTCTGCTTCAGCATCGGGTGTCGCCAGCTCCAAATCCAGGTGCTATTTCCGTGAAGAATGATATTTTTAACTCAATTTCAGAGTTACCTACTCGTGGAGGAGTGTTTGCATCGTCGACATCCAGATGAAATTTCGAACCCGGGACTTCCTCCTCCAGCTGCAGGTGTGCTATCCACTGCACCACCCACCTCCACTCCTCAGTTGCGTACACAATCATCTTTGTTTAATGAAGAAAACAAAACCGCTTCCCAAGAAACTCAGCGAATAAAAATTCTTTTTTCGTGTTTCTTCGTTTCATTGTTTCAATTCTAACAACCAAAACATACGAACAGGAGAATTAGCGAACGATACCTTCACACTTGAGAAATTGATTACGAGAAGTAAGTTTGCCCTTTAGGAAAAATTCCAATTAAGAAAACCATCTAAATAACTATACGTAGGTTATGCCACAGGATCACGAAATCATTGTATGGTACACTATAAATTGTGGTGATGTATAAAAAAGCAATTTTCATATAAAGTACTCAAAAATTTGTTTTCTGAATAATTTGCAATAAATTGCCAAATGTTTGTGGTCGATTATCTTGCAATAAACACACTTTGCTACTGAACATTTCATCTTTTACTAATCCTCAGGAATAAATTACCCAATGACTAATTTAGTGCATTAAAAGGACAGAAGACCAAAACGTTGATTTTTTTTTACTATATTTGAATCAATATAGTAAAAACTACAAATTAATTGAACAAGAACGGAAAACTAGAAATTTAAAAAAAAACAGTTTATATAATATATTTGAGTTATCGAATATCTTTTTTATTAACAACTACCCGTTAAAATACATTTCAAAAGGATATTGTTACAATACGGAGACACGTTCATTCAAACTCTATAGAAAAACCGCAGAATGAAGCTCAGTATCGAGACAAATGACAAAGTCATCCGTGCGATATACACGATTCGCATTACCCCAATCGGAATGTCCCTCACGAGAGCAATTTGGAGTCCTCAAGTCGGCAATACTTTATGCCACAAAAGCTCAAATCGTGGATCTCGTGAGAGAAGATGAGTATCGCGTACAAGTCGAAACGATGCGTCAACGGTTGAATCAAAAATAAATAAAAATATTGAAATAATAAAAATTGCTTTATTATATAACAAGGTTTTTGTTTTGTTGATGCAAAATATGAAAAACTGTTCAACATACCCAAATTACCACAGACGGTCACCATTTTTTTTCCAATTATTTTTGGTTGCTCAATTTTTTTTTCGCTTTTGAGATAGAAAATCTTTAAATCACCGTAAATAATGGAAATATCAATAAAGAGAAACAAATTACTCTACAAAAAGCATTGTATCAATTTAATATAAATCATTTTAGGAGTCACCTCTGACACTTTCCGTTTTAGAAAAAGCCCCCTCCTAAATCTGGCCGTCGGAAATTATCTTCAAAAATAATGTAACTGAAAAGAATTATCATCATCACTTACACTTGCTACACAATTATACAGGCACATAAAAAGTAAAAAATAATCTGACCCGAAGACTAGACCTAAGCATTCTTAAGAATTTTGACGCGTTGAATCCGAATATGAATTCAGAATTGTTACATTATCCCCAAGGTTTTTTAATAGCGAAAAAACCACCCTTAAATACATAAAAAATTAAAGAAAAATTTACGTTGGAGCAATCCTTACCCCGGAGGGGGGTTCAAAGTGTCAAAATAAATATGGGGACTCAGGTTTAGTGTTTGGAGCTACACAAGCAATTTTCTTTTACATTGAAGGACGGTTATTAGCGAATTAAAAATAACTGGGGGATTAAGTAGCAATTCTGAATTTATAATAGGATTTAGCCCGTCAAAATGCATAGAGATACAAATGTCCCAGACGATTTTTTTTGCTATTTGTGTACCTTTGTAATTAATAATAATAATAATAATAATAATAATTTATTGTCAAAAAAGCAGACACAAATTGCGTATGACCTCGAGGAGGACAAACTAATTTAATGTCCGGAAGCAAACAAGGGACCATCCCATCAATTCCGATCACGGACTCTAAGGCAGGGGTGGATTTAACATTTCAACATACTCCTAACAATAAGAAAAATAGTTCGACACGTGTTATAATATTAATAGAATACCAATCTGTATTTTAAAAACTCCTTTACCCGAAGAAAAACCAGAGAAAACCCCGATAAAATAACATAATATTTTTGACAAGTATTCCCGCATTGATTGTGGTATATGGGATAAGGAGTCCACATGAGAGTTATCAATAAAACTGCTTCTCCACATCACAATCGCTTCCTTTGTCCTTGTGCTCCTTTACCCGCTCGTCTTCACCTCCGGCGCCGGCAGCACGACCAAGAGCAAAGCGAAGCAAAGCAAGCAGCTCCCTCGCCTTTACTCGTGAAAAGCGCCTTCGCCCACCTTCCCCCCACCCACCCACCCCACCCCACACACTCACACACCGCAGCTGTAGAAGAGCGTCAAGGAATGCAAAGATTCTTGGCGAAGGATCCGCAAGTGTTTCTCTGGCTTTTAATGAGCGGCAGCGTTAACCCATTAGGAGAGAACTCTGTGCCGTGAGGGCGTGGATGTAGTAAGACGACGTGGTTCTACCTCAGCGACAGAAAGAAGCAGAAGACGGTGATCGTCATCGGATGGTCTCTTGATGTGATTTCCCTCTCCCGAGCTACATCGGACGGAGTATAGGGAACACAACGTGTATGTTCAGCTCAAATACGATACGTGTCAAATGTCTAAAAAAAATAATAAAGTTGAACTTAAAATATCATCTTTATTTTGGTAGATTTCTAATACGTTTTTAATTTCGATCACACAACATTCCGTCAACAGATTAGAGATATATTTATTATTTATTTATTTAATGCCTTTTGGCACTGAGGCACTGAGGCTCTTCCACCAAACCGTTGGACTTGGGAAGGAGAGATGTCGGGTTGCCGGGGAACTTATGGTACCGAATCGACATTTGTCTGGAGTAGGTGAGGGAAACGCCAGTTAAAAACGCTCACCTAGTTGGGCTGAGAAGTGTTTGAACCCACTACCGTTCTACCGCTCAGCGGGATCGTGGAAGGAAGCACTTGACTCAGCGGGCCCGATATTTCAAAATAGTAGAAGAAATTAGTTCAGTGGGGTTGTATTGTCCCATAAATATTTTAATTTTTTTTTCATCGTTAGAATTGTTGTAATACTTCAGTATTAATGAGATAGTTTAATAACAATAAAAACTTATACGTTTATTGTTTAAACTTACACGTTTATACATTTAAACTTATACGTTTCCAGGGACCGAAAACTATTTTTCCTGGCCGATTTTCAGTATACAAATTATTTCGATGCAAAATTTCTAAGTATTACAAGTTAGAAAATGGGAAGTCATTTTATATTACTCAATCCCACAATAAGATCATTTATATTCAAATGGGTATGACGGAAAGCAGACCTTATGGTCTCAATAAAAACATTAATTCAGAAAATAAATAAATTAATGGCTTATTCGAACACGTAATTTAACGACCGTGACTCGCAGCTGGATTAACTAAATTATCTTAAAAGTGAAATTGCTGATAAGCCATTTTAAATAAGTTTTTTTTTTCATTATTACTCACTGATTGGTGCTTTGCAATATATTTGCACGGGTGCACTAGCGAACTTTCTTATTCATCAGATTGGGTTGACATAGGAGAGAGAAAAACATTGCCCAACAATTGTGCAATATAACTGCCTAACATGAATTTCCAAATAAATACTAATAGTAGTCACAAAAATGACTATTTACAGTTAAGAAATACAATTTGATAACACAACAAAGACACAAGGTAATATTCGTTCCTCACTTTGCTCGATGCAGAAAGAACAGAGCAGCGCCTGAAAATCAAGTGCATTGAATTGATGGTCGATATTGGCGATGGATTTAAGTTTTGAGAAATTCGAATGTCCTGCCAACATAACGCGAGGTACAAATATAATTACTCTTATGAAGGACGGCAAGTAAAAGCGTTGGCTACACTGAGCACGACCTCCGTACCATCATCAAGGCAGGTAGTCTGACAAAAATAAATAAATTAGTTAATTAATACTCTATCGTCAAGAGAGCTGTTACCTTGTAGATAAAAATAAGAACATTTAATTATTTACGATAAATTAATAAACGCGGTGCGCTTGCGACCATGTTTTTTTCTTCTTAAATTAAATTTTCTCGAAGCAAACATATGACTTGGAGCCATAAAATCTCATTGGAGCATCTGCTGGTCCCCTGCCCCTGCAACGACCGACCGACCGCTGCCTCGTCGCATCCATTCAAACCCTTTTAAGGAATCCTGAAGGTCGAATGCATTTGGTCGATGAATCGCACCTGCGTCGATACTTCGTATCGGAAGCGGCACTCTGCGATCGGGAGCTCGAAATTCGCTCAATGCTGCACCGAAAGACCTTTTTTTTTTACGCTTGAAGAGCTTCCACGTACTTTTTATGACGGGTGTAAAAGAAAGAAAGAAAGAAAGGAAGGAAGAAAGGGTTACGCGGTGATTATCATCTGCCAATTTCGGTTCGCGGTGGGAGACAATAAAGTGGATTCTAATTTGTAATGCAAGCGCTTCATACTTGTTTATATAACCTCGGCGGAAAAAAGATTTAAAAAATCAAATATGGCTCTATCATGACGGGTTTAATTAACTGTGGCGTATTTTTATGCGCAGTTTATGACTCAATGAAAGTCTGAAGTAAAAAAAAGTTGGCAAATGGGTTGCTAATAAAAAGTGCGATATTACATAATACGGGCTTAACTCCGTCCATTGGACCAAAATTAAATTTCGTAATGAAAGCGTTACGTATAGTTTAATCCCTCCAATTTTAATCTTGGAACTTAATATATTCGGTTAAATGTTATTTCAAGTTCTCGACATCGTTTATTTATTAATTACGTAAAATATTGCAATTAGAATTTTCGTTCATGCGCGACCATTTTAAAACTAGACTACGGAGTCATACACTCTTTATTCACAAAATTTCTTTAAAAACATCTCAACTTACGGACGAAGTGAAACAAATTAAATGTTTGAAAACTCTTCATTTGTGATTTCATATCAGTATTCTATTACCGACGCTAATACGCCTTCATCAAAATGAGCTTTTCGAACCGCGCTGATCCCCATTAGTGCGTTCGTCCTCAAGTTATTAACAGCATCCGCAGTGTGATTTATAATCACATTGGGTGAAATTCATTCAAATGTCGTCCTTTGTGACGAAAGCAATGAAGAGAAGAACTGCAAGGCACGTGTCGACTTTCTTTCTGGTTCCATGGCTCAGTCATATTCAATCGGAAATACGAAAAAAAAAAAAATTTTTTTTGCTACTGCACTTCTATAAAGACGTCAAATCCCTACAATATATTTTAAAGATAGATAAATAAATTACGACTAACGCTTTTTGTGTGAATTCTTTCGTAGTATTTTGTACGCTTTTAGTTGACTTTAGAACAACGTTCCGACTCGCACCGTATGAAATCGTTGCGTTCTAAAGTGCACTCTGCAAACGCACAAAATACTACGAAAGAATTCACACAAAAAGCGTTAGTCGTAATTTATTTATCGTTATAACTTAATGGACGATAATTATAAAATATATTGTAAATATCACTTTCTTCAACCATACATTATCCACTCGGCTGAAAGTGAGATGAAAATGGATTATAACGGATGAAAATAACATTGTGTAGAATAAGTGAGGAAAAACCAATGTATTTAACTGATCAATAAATTGAAAAGTGCATTAATATAATTTAGGAAGCCTGGCACGTTCCCTTGTACTTCAGGGTTACCATCATGTCCATGCAAATAGGTGAACTCCACAAACACTAATATTAAGTGTTTCTTCACTCGACTGTACAATTAAAATGAAACCATTGCCCTGATGGAATGCTCTTGGTGTACACTAAAAGCAGTTGAAGAGTACTTGAGAATTCAAATTATTCAATTTCACTTCCTTATACGAGACGCGATTAAGAAATGTCACCTGGCAGTGGTGTGAGGGTCAGCATCACTCATGCAAACATGTAAACTTGAACACAGATATACTCTTCAAATTTGTAATAACTGTAAAATCAAGGAATAATTGTAATAATTATAAAATGAATATAAATTTTTTAATTTATTTTTTTAAGTTTGCTGGTGCGATCGAGAAACACTTGTCGCCAGCAAACATATTTGAGTGCAACGTTTTAAAAGGCTGGGTCTCGTTAAATATAGGTGCGCTACTGCTCTGGACGGATATAAGGTTTTCTCAACTCAACGGATATTTTTTATAGTTGATAAGCAACTATGATGTTCTGAAAGTTAATTTCAAATTTCTCCTTTCATCAGGCGACTTATTCTCTTATTCAACTTCATTCACTTCCCGAAAAAAAAATGGCTTCATAAAAATTCTTGCATACGCTAACTTCCCGATACGGAAAATAGAAATTACTATATTGACCACTCAATCATTCTGCTGAGAAACCAAAAACTTATTCAGCGAGAAAACATTTTCTCGGTTCTAGTTCCCAGTTAGTCAAATCTGCCTCTCATGAATATAAAATAAGCAAATTAAAAATCAATTACTCATGCTCAGGTTTTTTTGTACGAAAGAATCAAAGCTTTTGAACAACGTTCCAGGATGGACATAAGGCATCTTTACTACATTACCTGAGTATAATTCATTAGACATATATTTAATTAAATATTCGTTAATACCGTTAAAGCAAATAATTCTAGAAAAATCTGTGATAGTTGTTTATATGGGACCTCGGATTATTTTATTATACAGATTCATACTGTTAATGTGCACATTACTGTTAATGGTCAGCATATGATTATACAAATTTGTATCAGAAATACACTACACTCATCAAAAAGGAAATATGGTTAGTTACTATTAAATACTATACATATTTACTCTTTAATGAGTGTGGTGTGTTGCGCAAAATTTCTTTCGAATCATCACTTAATAGTTGCGTCGAAGAACACAAATAATAATTGGATTGAAACTCAAACTTTCCACGAACATAATATAATTTCATGCTTAAATAATTACATCAATCATCGCGAAGAAGAAAAATTACAAAATGAAGAGAAAAAAATGTCAGAAAAAATCCCAACCAGAATGTAAAATATGCCTTCAATTAGCGCTTTTTTTAGTCTTCTCCAATAGACCACAAAAAATAAAAAATACAATACAATACTCTATTTTCAAATGTAACTTCAATAGAACAGATGAACGAGTGCATAAACCTACGTTTGTTTTCAGAGATGAAAATTCCATAATATAACTGAAAAACTTACATCCCCTCAATACATGTTATCCAACCACTAAAAACTATTCTTTCCTTTTTCAATCATTAAATAAATTTTCTATTCAACATATAATTCAATTTTTCAACAGTAACGATATTTTTCTCGCAAAGAAATGTCACGGTAAAATTTTATACTTCAAATCATTTAAACATACGCCAAAAATTTTATTTCGCGTAGTACACACATTTTATTCTTTGATTGCCTTACTAATTCCTTCAATAAAATAATTCCACAATAAAATATCAAATGAAACAAAATTCATCAACAATTCAAAACACTGCACTACGATCAAAAATGTATATTGTGTTATTGGAGTTGGACTTACTGCGATTTTGAAGTGCATTCTTTCCTTACGTAGATTGTTGTTCAGCTTTCGATGTAAGAAGAAGGTCAAT
>NNCF01128841.1:1437987-1465719 GCA_002313205.1 Laupala kohalensis | reverse complement strand
TATTGTTACAATAAACGCGCCCCTAGACAAAGCCTAGAGAACCTGTATAAGAAATCCGCCTCTACCCGAAGGAAAAACGGAGAAAAACCCGGGTCAGGATTCTAATTGTTAGAACGTTTTTGTGGTGCGCGTCTATGTAGATTATACTTAAATCCGCTTGTGATGATTACAACCTGGGATAATGAAATCTCAATTTTATTTCTTTTACATAGAAGAATGGAAAGTGAAGCGACGCAGTGCTTGGGTTAATAATCCGGAAACGAGACACACCGTTAAGTGGACCCTGAACCTAAATTTTTCTCTCCTCTAAATCAAAGCACCGCAGACACCTTTACAATACAAAGGCAGTGAGTTTAAAGACGTGTGACTATTGAAGCTGGCGGCGTCACGTCACGCACAGCGCCTAACAACCGTGTAGATGGCCCTCGGCAGTGGATGGCTGGCGCTGGCTGGCGTATGGCGTCTACGTTCCGACGGTGCCCCAGAGCGCCGGCGTTGCATTGGTAGCATTGGTTGCAGTCGCTAATGACACTGTTCTAAACGCGCGTTCAACCTTCGCTTCTTCCACTGCGTTTACGACACGGCTCGCTTTCTCCCTCGGTTGTAAACGAGACAAGTACCAATTTCCCAGTATCTTACACGCTTACTTTAAAAATATCCGGGGAGCCTTTCCACATATTTTGTTTTTATCATTTCTCATAAAACGTTATCGCGTTACATAAAAAATTAAATGAGGAGCATTTTTAATTCTTCCTACATACAAATATTTGAGACATTGTCCCTCGAGCAAAATATTGAAATCTTATTTATTGAAGTAGTGCATCCTGGCCCGGGTTTTTCTCCGGATTTCCTCCGGGTAGTGCCAGATTTTTCGTAGGTGCGAATGTCATTTAATACTTTGGTTATTATTAATCTCGAATTTTGGCTGCAGCACATTGTATCTACGATTAATTTTGGAATGATAAGGTGATGACAGTACATGTTTTATTACATTTTTCAAAACTCCATTGCCCTTGGGCCCTTGATCGGAATTGATGAGAATTGATGATCGGAATCGAGTGTATTTCCGGAGATTAACTTAGTTTATTACCCCCTCCACGTGGTCATACGCAGATTACAACTCCTTTTTGACAAAGTTTCTTTCTTTATTTGTTTCTTTGTATTTCAGAAAGTTTGGTGTTTTATAATTCTGGCTCCTACATAGACTTCCGTTACACAAAAGTATAATTTGTCACGAACAATACTTGGAATAACAAGTAGTTGGTTACAATCGTTTCACAGAGATTTCGCTAACTTGTCATTAACAAGCAACTTGTCGCTAACAAGTAGACTATCTTCAGACTCGTCAGAAGCAAGTGTGTGCGTACTGTTCAGTCTTTCACGTTTGATTCTGCTGTATGTAACGTCAAATTTGGTATTAAAAACATTTATCAGAATAGTTTATGAGCATCAAAATTAATTTATTACGTATTGTTAAACATATTTCAAGTTTATCAATAATGACTATTTTAGCTTGATTGTTATTATGTTTGAAAAAAGACAAATAACTTAATAGAAACAAATACGGATTCTTTTCTCGTAAGGTTTTGAAGTACGATTATCTTTCTTCCAGCTTTACAGACGTCATCCTAAAACGTTCGTTAAATTCATACACTGACACAAATGTAAAGTTCACTCTTTCCCTGGAAGTTCTCCTACGTCGTCGTACGAGGAAGAATAGCCCATCCTCATCTTTCGAGGAATAGCTTGATGTAAATAAAATAACATAGTTAACCTACGTCTATATGTAGGTAAAAATACTTGTTTGGTAAAGAGTTTATTTCGCTAGTTTGTGTATTACAATTGTTAGTAACCCATCAATGTTAGAAAATCATTCATAATATTGTGAGAATTCACTTGTACCTTTGTGACACGCTAATAACTGGCTATGAACTTGTAAAATTTACTTGTTACTTACAAACTTGTATTTATGTGTAATGGACCCCAGGCAACATTATTAGTGTCTTCCTGTCCTGCCATTAGAGAGATTAACATCAGACAACCACATGTGAACTAGCTGATTTGTTGCTATATTTCAGATACATTCTTCGTAATAGCTATTTTTGGGAAATTGTCGATAATAACTCATTTTCATTTTGGTGAATAATCAGATTTTGTAATCACATTTGTTTCTACTATCAAATAATTATCTTCATAGATTACTGTGAATTATTCGCACAGATTCAGCTAGATTTTTATTTGAATTTAATTTTTACGTTCGTCATTTTTGTAGTATGAACTAGAAAATACACTGGTAGATACTTCACGGTCCCCTGAGACACACAGCGAAACGTGACTTCCTGATTATTTTAAGATATAAAGATACGAATTTAAACAATATAGGAATCATAACTTGAACTAGATTTTAACATATTTACAGTATGGTTAGTGAAAATAACTTTCAAAAGAGAAAGTTGTTTATTTTCACTAACCATACTATAAATTTATAATTGGCTAAAACTTTAACAACGCCTTTTCTCATTGCAAAATATTCACTCATATCAATTTTTTCAAAAATTTTTTGCAAACAAACATTTATCTTCCAACTATTTGTATAACCTTTTAAATATCTGAAATCAATTATTATGAAATTTTCTCTGATTAATATTAACATACTGTTCTCTATTTTAATATATATTTGTATTTATTACTTCTACTACTACTATTATTATTAAGATCATCTTTAGCAACAGCTAAATATTGCCCGTATCTTAGGCCACTGAAGATGACGATACGAGCTGTCGCAAGCCGCTGTGGCAAAGCAAATATTTTTCGGTTGACAGTAACTTTGTTTCTAATCTAATCGTACTGTAAAATATGAGGAAATCTCTCACGAACGCAGTATACGACGAAAGGATGTTTTTATAATCTGCCCTCTCACGGAAGCTGTGTGTATCATTTGAAAAGTGTGTTCGTTTGATCGTCGAAGGCTCAGGCGGTAGCGTTCTTTTTGCTCATCATCAAAAGTCACTCTGGGTTCAATTCCCAGCGGGGTGAGAAGAAAAACAGCTTTTAGCTTTTCTCATTAATATCCTAGTTCATTTAGCTATTGTGACTACTGAAAAGCGAACCCTCCTCCTTCTATTCCTAGTATCAATAACTCTGACTATAATTAACTACTCTTACTAACCCCTCCACGTGGACCAAGTTGTTGGTAAACTCAGCTAACCGATCCTTACCACCCAACTCCCAACTCCTATCGCTCCATGTAGGAATGCATGCTTGAATAGAACTAAGCTACATTTCCCATTTATGAATACAACAACAAAAAACACGTCAAAGGTTCCTTACTGCTACTGGAGGAACAAGGAATGCACGCGTCTGTGTCAAGACGTCATGAATGTCAACAAATTGTTGGAAGAAGGTTGTCATACGAATACGATCTCGTTAAGGAAAATTTTAGCAAAATCTACGTAACACTTGCAGAGTCAAACCTTTTACTGTTAAGCGAGCAAGAATTGTAAGTCAATTTCTGTTTTACTTTCTACAGAATGTCTCTAATGATATTGATGAAATTCCCACAATAAACTAAATACACGAATGAATTTATTGTCAAGAAACATTATTACAACTGTATAGGAGCACGTGGAGAACAGTAAACCAATTTTATTTCCGGAAGCACGCAAGGGACCATCTCAATGGAACGAACGGGTGTTTTGGGAGAAAAGGCGATCTAACATGGTCCTGTTTCCCACAATGGCTATTTAAGTCGTCCTTTTCCATAAAAAAATACAATTAATTATAAAGAATGGGATACTTAATTGTTGAATTAAAGCATGGGTGAAAAGTATGACCGCATATTTGTTATACAATGATGGGTGAAAAGTCGATGTAATCTGGAGGAGGAGAATTATTTTTCGTTCATTCTGTTGTCTGTATCTAAATGCACAGACATAACACGTGAAATATTAATTTTTGAAGCTCTGTAATGAATACGAGTTACAGACCAATGGTGTAGATGGGAATTCGAGTTACGAAGTAATTTTTTAATTTTGAAAACGTTTGAAAGAACACAACTCAATATTCTCGGTAGGTTTGCCAACGGTAATATTGGTCTACCGTATTCTTCGAGAACGGTGTACCTATAAATTGTGGGTAATATGTCATCACGATAATTATGGAGCAATTGTACTCGTTCAATGTTAGAATCCCATTACAGCCACGGAATGTGAAAACTTGAAGCCCCAGCTGTATCTCACAGAGTTTGGGAGCTCGCGCTACAACTTTGCTCCTCTTCCGCGCTTTACATATTACGAGGGTCATCCCCCCTCCCTCCCTCCCTCCCACCATCCCACAAGACGCACGCGTGTCGGACAAACCAACCCCCAGCCGGGAACTCGACGTCGCTTGGGAGCGAAGCGGCTGCTGCTCCACCTGCACCTTTTATCTCAAACACGAACAAGTAACTTTATACGCTATTACTGCGAATGCGCTTCATTAGAACAAACACGTCGCATTTCATGTACATCTGCTTCTAGTGTATTACACTGATGCACTTATTGCCTTCATTCTTTCTTTAAATTCGTGTGAATCTACTCAAATGACTTTTTCGAATAAGAAAGACATTATTGCAGACATCAAAAAACCAATTTAACTCAAAAAAGTAGGAGACAATGCGATTCCATTCAACGCAAACTATCTCCCCCTAAATCAATGATTCTTATGTGTACTCAACTTTGGCACGGTTGTGTACATTAATTCTGTGGCCCCACCCTGGCCCTGGTTTTCCTCCGTTTTCCCTTCGAGTAGAGGCGGATTTCTTATAGAGGTTCTCTAGGCTTTGTCTAGGGGCGTGTTTATTGTTACAATACATCGTGAATTTAATGGGTTTTTTTCAACTCTTATGATTTTTAAACACTATACTCAGAATAATCTATAGTTCGATAATAACTTGTACATGTAAATTTACAAACATATTTGCGTTAAATTACAAACATATTGACATTATATATGTATTATAACTCGCAGCTAACTTTTTATCTTATCTAGGAACTTTTGCTGAAATATTTGAATCCGCCTCTGCCTTAGGACCCTTGATCGGAATTGATGGAATACGTCCCTTGCTTGCTTCCGGAGAGTAAATTAGTTTATTGTCCTCCACGTGGTCATACGCAGTTTGTACTGTTTTTTTGACAATAAATTTATTATTATTAAAATTTATTATCTTAATTTGAATTTAGAGGTATTCATAATCAATTAAATGTGTGAGTACGCAATTTCTTCACATGACCTAACTACATATTACTCAAAAAAATTTACCAAACTGCAGAAACTACAACCGATGTAGCAGCAACAACCATTTCAGTTTACTTGTTCCCATTTACTGGATGCGATGTTTAGAGCTCAGAGAGGCATGCGAGGTGACAATGATATAGAATCACACGCTTGGAAAGAATAATTAAAACTGAATCACCGAGTCTCGTATTCACATTGAAGGTGAACAACGAAGCGAGAGAGTATTTAAATTTAATTTCAACGGACATCGAAATAGCGACAACCGATTTGGAGGATATGCTGCAAGGAATAGTTCTTTTGACACGAATTCATCATAATAGAGAATAAAATGGCTTCTCGCACGTACAATAAAACAAATATTGCCCCATTTATAGGTTACTGTCCTCATTTTCTCCTTCAGCTTATACTGTAGTCAAGGAATAACATACCATAAGGTGGTACTAGCGAAGGGAGATTTAAATCACTAAGAACATATTACTCTGTTTCTTCATGTCAGTTTCACATATTTTACTGTGACTTCAACTTGAAAAACATACATCGGCCAATTAATTGAAATAATTGCAATCATAATTGATGGTGTAATACATTGCGTCTTACGGATGAAACACTTGTTTTCAATAAAGGAAAAACGTTTTAAATCACAGAAAGAATGGAAGTTTTCCTTTATTTGTAGTAAATTGTTTTTAGTATTGTTACATCACTTTTATCTGTAGGACATCTCAGAAAGTTATTTCACTTTGTCCCTTGAGGTGAGATGAGGCGTAAATCACATAGAAACCATTTTGCGCTCGACAGCTTCCATCTTTGTACTTACTGCTCCTCTTGTGTTTCATTTCAAAAGAGTTCCTGAATATTCTTTGTTCTATATTATTAACTGATATAAATTAAACCCTGATTGATTTAAAGCATAACAATATGAATAATAACAAGTAACAATTAGAATTAGAATTAAAAAAAAAACATCTCTGATTTAACTTAGTCGGAGAGTTGGTCCCACCTTATCAATGAGTTAAGTGAGCCTGTTGACCTTGGTAGTATTCTCACTTCAGTCAACTCGGAACCACGATTAAGAGCTCTACATGGAACTATTCACCAGACACACCTGGAACACGATAGAGGGATCCAGCGGCGTCCAGATCTAATTCAGATTCCCGTATCTCTGTTCACAGCTACTGTTGTTAATTCGCAGAGGAATAATCTTCATCTCTGGGACTGTGAGAACTGACACATTCAAGTGAATTTCTGGCTCCACCGGGAATCGAACACGGGAGAATGCGTGCACAACAAATATCTCTTCCTGTCTATTTCTAATTAAATACGACCGATAATTGTGTGCACAAAAGGTGAAATTAAAACAAAATTAAATAATGCATCTCTTTCTTCTGCGCACCCTACACTTGGAGAAGATAAGTGAAAATGGCAGCGAGCCGGGAATAGAACCCGGTACTCCTGTTTTGATCCCAGGGTGTTATCCACTACACCATCCGTTCACCTTCCACAACTGTACACCGTCTGGGTGGAAGTGGTGTACTTTCCGCAACTGTATCGGGTCTGGGTAGAAATGATGTACAGTTGTGCAAGACGGAGTGGAGTAGTGGCTAGCACCCCTGCGATCAATGCAGGAGTCCTGGGTTCGATTCCCGACTCGTCATTTTCGCCCGACCGAAAGTTATAAAAAAATTAAATAATAATCTTACAATGACAACGAGAAACGCGATATTTCAGAAACACACAAACAAATGAGGGGATGAACGCGCAGTCGATAAAAAGAAGTCGATGTTTCTGTTGGCAAAGAGCCAAAACGAGACTCTTAAAAACCTTATCCACGGTCTGTTCCCTGACACGTTTCATATGGGTTCGTTCCACTGACACGTCCTAAAAGAACATTTCACTGTCAATGTTGGAGCGTGGAAGAACTATTCGTTTCCACAGCAGGAAAGTAAAAGGGCAATTTTCCATCTTGTCCCATCTACGATTTCATATGACGCGCGTTAAAAGCTTAGATCGTAGATGCATCTGTGAATTTAGGAGCATACAAGTCTTTCTAACCACACTCAAAGAACATTTTTAAAATATTTGGAAAATGTTTAATACATAAATATAAAGTCAACGTGGAGGACAAGAAACTAATTTACTATCCGGAAGCAAGCAAGCGAACAACACATCAATTCGGATCGAACACCCGATTCCCATCCATCAATTCTGATCGAAGTCACGATCCAAAGTCTGATAATTTCAATGCATTCCTTAGACGAGAATAAAAAGTTACCTCATGTCGAGTGATTTATCAATAGACTTTACCAACAAATATGTATTTAATAAAACACAAAACAGTTATTTCTCAAGTACTTTGTATTATATGAAAAGCTGACTACTTGCGTTGGTCAAGTTGATCGACGTGTTTAGCGCTATTCAGAAGAAGGCGACGAGGGCACACACGAGATATCTTCGTGATCAGTTGACAGCCACGAGAGCGAAACGAGATCCAAAAGTAGCGAGCGATATCGTAGGGAATGAAGTAATGACATCGTCTCATTAAAATACTGCAATTAAATGTTAATGCGATTAAATCCTCAAAACGCAAATAATACTTTTTCTTCCAGAGTCATATGAACATAACGTTTGTAAAGTGCGCTACGAATTTTTGTGTGCAACTTTTGGAATTTATCAACTAATTATAATTCGATAGACGTCGATATTGGATAGAAGTTAAAAAACAAACAATAAGACGATGAAATAAGAAATTTCCTAAAACATTACGTTTAGGAAATCAAAAATCAAAATAACGTTTTACTTGTATTTCACTATTTTTTCTATTGTGATTCTTTTCAAGAACGAATCAGGCCTTTCTCAGCAAAACACGGATTTTTTTAACGTATTTTAGGAAATGAAAGTAAGTATTTTTTGTTGAATATATGATGGAATATAGGAAACGAGTATATTATTGTATATCTGTAATTAGTGTATACTTCTATAATGGAAGAAAACTGAGCTCTCTGCTCTCAACAGAGGGATAAATAATAATAATAATAATAATAATAATTTTATATCAGAGTAGAATAATAATAATACTGTATTAATCAATAATCATCTTTATTCTCATCTTAGTAGTGTACTGAAATGTTAAATCCATGTCTGCCTCAGGGCCCTTGATCGGAATTGATGGAATACGTCCCTTGCTTGCTTCCAAAGAGTAAATTAGTTTATTGTCCTCCACGTGGTCATAAGCAGTGTGTAACTGCTCTTTGACAATACTTTTATTATCATTATTCTGATATGCATTTCTTCTAATTTTTGCTAAATTGTTCTTCACTGTTTTTTTACTTATGATCCCATAATATGTGCGATGATATTAACTTTGTCGCCGACACCACAAAAGGTGCTGATGAGAAGAGAAGTTGAGATGGCGACTTACGAGCCGCGATACTTCGGCTCTCATTTAAAATTCCTCATCGTTACGACGCATTCGCACAACGAAGACATCTGCGTGGCGCACTAAGAGGTAATTTCAGTTGGGGAGAGATGAAAGTAAATGGAATTGCAACGATACCAAACAAACGTATGACCTATTAACGAAATTATTTTCATCACGCAATAACTAAAAATCGTGGTATGTCAACATAAACAGAAAGATGGCTCAAAGAGACTCAAGTATTTTCGCTTTGTAGACGTCATTTTTTTTTTGGTGGGGCTTTAGGGCTCGTCAACATCGAGGTCATTAGAGCCCATTAGACGTCACGAAACGAAATCTCGACGGGGACGAACACTTCTCCCTCTGTTCGAAACACCGTCTGTCACAAACGCATCACGCAAATTCAACTAAGTACTTTTGGATTTTTTTAAACAGGAACCGATTTTATAAAGTTTACTTAATTTTCAGAAATAGAAAGTACTGTGAATCGATTAAAAATAACAAAAATGAATTAATTTACCACATACTTTACGGTCATTATTAAACTATTTGTTGGAAATGTACTAATTTAAGAAATCCAACTCAATCTCTAACAGAAGATCTTATTTATCGCGTGGCTTTGTTTACGAACGCGGAAATTCCCACGTTTATCCCTTTCGAAAGTTCAAATTCTTCTTTTATGTAGTAAAAGCGATGAAATAATTTATTAATAGTTACATAATTCAATATTAATAAAGCAGAGAAAATTTAGTAGGGTCACATGGAGTAAAAGAAAACAAATTATTTACTCTCTGAAGCACGTGAGGTATAAAGAGCCTCCGTCTGGGATAATTCTGTCTTTATATAGTTTTCAATCCAAGTTAATAACAAAAAAGCTACTGAGTGATTATGACTTAGAATTATCTTAGTAGTGTTTTTTGTTGTAGTATTTGTTAATGGGAAATGTAGCTTAGTGCGATTGAAGGTGGTAGGAAGTGGGTGCTAGGGTCACCTGANTGTAGCTTAGTGCGATTGAAGGTGGTAGGAAGTGGGTGCTAGGGTCACCTGACCTGACCTGACCTGACCTGACCAACAAATTGGCCCACGTGGAGGTGTTAGTAGGAGTAGTTGGTAATAGTAAGGATTAGTTAGTGATACTAGGAGCTGGTTCGCGTTTTCAGTAGTCACAACTACATCAACTGGGACACAGTTGTGAAAAAGCTACAATTTTTCTTCCTTCTTCTTCCGGTTCAGCCGGGAATCGAACCCGAAGTGTCTAGGTGACGAGCAAGCACGCTAGTCCCTGAGCCACCAAAGGCGCAATTCATATTCTTTTGAAGTAACGCGAGAACAATGAAGTGCGAGTGACTTGAAGCTCCTTTCCTCATAATTGCTTCTCTTTCACTGCAATTACGAATAGAGCCTCTATTCCCCTGCTCCTTGTAGAGAACTCCAAGACGACTGAAGACGACTAGTTTACATCCAACTCTGGCGCAAACAACATGAAAGAGTACAAGCTCCGCCTCCTCCTCCTCCATTTCCATTCTTCATAGTTAGCGGAGAAAGATCTCAAGTGACAGGAGACGTCGTTGCACTTCTTTTGCCATTAGCTTCATTACATCTTCACTCCTACTGTTTCTCCGCTATGCAGTCTCCCAGAAGTTAATTAAATTCACTTTCCATCGCGTGGTTTTGAAGCATGTAATCTCTCATGAAATGAAAACGAATGAAATTTGTTCAAGATGTCGCTGACGAGACCGTTTTAAAATCGACCATCGGACATTTTGTAAATTGACGACAAAATATTTTAAAAAGAGTAAAATCTGACTTTCGTAAAAGTGTGACTGTGACCAGCGCACTTTTCTGCTCTTGATTAAAGAACTACACACACAATAAACGTTTTTTTATTGTGTTTTGTATAAAGTGAGTGAAAAGAATCAGGTCCTATGGTACGGCAGATGAAGTGTAGCAGCTCTACTTTGAAAAAGAAACTGTTTTAATGAACTTCAGTGACGCAGATATAAAATAANGATTACAAAATATATCTTCTTTTTTTATGTTTTCTTCATTATAAAAGCAACAACGCAGACCGAGGTGTCCCGACTTTTAAAGAGGTATATTTTACTAACTTTAATCTTCTCTTTCCTTGAGAAGTGAACAATAAAGTTTCTGAATACCACTCTGCATATTCTGGCAAAAAATAAACGGAAAACCTTGACAATTCAATATTATAGTTCCGATAAATAATTTTTAAAACAATTCATTGTGCCAGCTTAGAAAATCGTATTAAAGACGCATCACCGTAGAGCTTCGCAATATATAAATGAGATACAATATTTTCCTGTACCGTCACAGAATTATTAAAAGTATATAGAAATATTTTATCAGACATTTTCAGTGGAAAAAAAATTTCATTTCATCTCGCAACGTTTCTTCATTGACCAAAACGAAAACGTTGTCTACACGAAACAAAATAATCTTCGCTCTCGGAGTTGCATTTTGACACGAGGTCCACCGTACGAATGTTGATGGATGAGTTATTATTTCCCTTCTCATATGTTATTCCTTTTGCATTTTTTATCTCCTAGATAATATACATATTTATTTTACCATAAAAATGTATTCATCGAGAGGTTAAGTGTAGGAAAAGTTATTTGCCGTAACTTCTCCGCCAAATATAGATGCGTAATTATCGTTATAAAATAATACGATATTTTGCGCTAACACGAAGAGTACTCGCCCTAAAGACCGGCCCACGCGCGCGCTCTCTCTTATCCTCACCACTGACCCCGTTGTATATTCATAAATGCTGATTAATTAAAGAGGCCCTAAGTACCTTGTTAGCTAAGTTCTTTACGGCTGGTCCTCGAGATCACGCACCGCTGCTGAAGACTTTCCTCGTTGTAAAACGCAAAGCGCAATTTAAGCGAACAGCAACAGGGCCTCAGCCTTCGTCGCTACTAAAGGAAGAAGAGTGTCAATACTGAAGAAGGACTCTGCACAAGAGACGGAACACACTTTCAGAATTCGAGAAATCTTCCCTTCCAAAGATTAAAAAAAAACATTCCTGAACAATAGAACGTCAGTCTTTTTTCCAAACTCTAAATATATTTTCCTGTAAATTATTTTCTTGCTCTTCTCGTATTGAAATTTTGCATGATGCTGCAGATGGGTTCCCAATTCCTCTTTTACGTCATTCTGCAACCTTCAGTGGAGCCTTCGGCTCATCGAAGGATACTCTGTACGAATGATATTAATAAAAAATAAAAAGTTTGACATTGAAAGATTTTTAAAATACGCCACATCTAATTGCCTCACTGGTTAAATGTTAAAACAGGTCAAACGTAGAGATTCAGTCAGCAAGTTACAATTAACTACAGCGATGTCCGTAAAAATTCTCAATATCTTGTGGAATCCGCTAGCTTCACAACCAACACATTAATATTTTTAGCATATCAAAGTATGTACTGATTGATATTCTTACACAAAGAAGATCAGCCACCAAGATATGAATAATCCTGAGTGTATAATTTGACTTAATTGCTCAGCGTTTAATAATTTTCCTATTTTAAGCGAATTAGTTTCTTTTTGTAATTTACTAAAAACTGTAGGGTGATTGAGCTAAACGGATATCGGATTCGTGTTCAGCGCATCAAAATACACATGAATTGCTACGTCAGGTCCCGGGTTCAGCCAACTTTTTTTTTGTGTACCTATGTAATTTCTGATTTTAAACATTTTATTCGGAACCATTTTTAATTGACAAATGTAAGAACGTTTCACATGAAAACTTCAGTCCCTTCCATCAACTTCATGATCAATAATATTGAAAAATTGAATTCTCCAAGTACCGGAAACGCAGATGCAAATATGTGAATATGAAGAATGATTAATCATTTACAATCATGACGACATTGTTCTAAATTTGGAAATGTGTGTATTTTGCAATTTGCTCAGAATCAAACTGAGCAAGGATCGCTTTATAGTTTGTGTAAAAGTCATTCCACAGCACTTGCTTTGAATGGTCGAAATGTAATATTCCTTCAAATAAATGGAAAACGGAAGATAGTGAAAATTCATCTATAGGAAATTGGAAATGTAATATCATTACGTAGAGAAAGTAATCGCGACATTCATTTTTGATTCATTGACATTCAGCAATAATTTCAAAAATGATTTTCAACGCTATTGAGGATTACACGCAATCTAAAACATTGACTGCAAACCGTCGAATAGAATTTGAAATAAAATAAAAAAATCTTGGTACGTGAAACTACGAGGAAAGTTAAAATCACAAAAGGAAATATTAACTGAAATATTAAACCGACGTTTTTTGTAGACAATTATTTATTATTATTATTTACAACGTTTCAACAGTAGATTCGTCAGGTGAACGTATCTGTTTTAAAAATGTGTTTCGTTTATCTTTGGAACAAGTAGAAAACTAATTAACCACTTATACAAATAAAACAAATAAAAAATAATTATCTTCAAGAGAAGGTCGGTTTAATAATATCAGTTTAATTGCGATAGAAGACGCGAATAATGTCAATGAAAATATTAATTAGTGGAAGAGACAAAGAGTGCAAATACTTTATTTCTGACTGTCCCCATTCTTCGAGACTGTTGTTCTTTGGTAATGAAGTTAAGTTGGATACCAGTCTTCTTGTGTTCTGTATTTATTATACGATGCATTACAAACTGATAATGCATTTTTGTTATCGGTCGTTTTTTTAGTTTATTTTTTCTTCAACATTTGGTGATATTTAACACTGAGTATTAATTTGTATATCCGTGTATCATACGATTCTTCCACGAATAACTCTCATGCCTTTGAAAGATTCTAACAGAAAATTTATTTGAAGTATTTTCACATGAAGAATTTTTAGGTTATAATAAATTCATATTTTTCAATACGTTAAAATAAATATATTTTTATTGTGGTATTGTGAGCATTTTTCATCTATTTATACAAGCACCAGGAAGTAAGAGAAAAAAATCCCTGCTAGTTTATCAGACTTCCGTGCGTGAAATAATGGTGTATAACTTTTGCTTACAGTCATTAAAACTACAAAGAGTTCGTATTATATAAAGGCCCTCGGTCATAAATAATGGAAATCCGATTAAGTTTGTCACATTAACGGCCACAAAACGTACTTAAAGCAATATGCGAACCGTTGTGCGACAGCGTGATGTAAATTATGAAGTGGGTTATCCTCAGATGAGAGGCTACGGGGTCGTCGAATCCAGAAATGAACTGCGAGATCGGATATTCACGCAGAGACATTTTGCTGATTTAAAGCGTCGTTCATTTTCGTATGATAGTGTAATAAGATGGCGCGCCCCTCCAGTGGCTAAGGGGGTAGCACGCTGGCTCACCAACGAATCACTCCGCGTTCAATTCTCGGAGAGGCAAGAAGAAAAAAAACCTTGTAGCTATCCACTTCAATGTCGCAGTTCATATAGCGAACTAATACTCCTTTCCACCTTCTCCTACCATTAATATTACTAACTACTCCTACTAACACCTCCATATGGGCCAAGTTGGTAAATCCAGCCCCTACGACCCACCTCTTACCTCCCACCGCCTCGTATAAATAATCTTCATTTCCCATTTACAAATACTATCATTAAAGAATATGGTGACGTCAGTAGTATTTGGTCGCAAGGCAAACTACCTCAAGCAAATGCATCATTGTTGCAACCATCTTTAGTCAACGAAAAAAAAAAAATTTCTTTTGTGCGGGGAAGTACACCATGAACTGCAAACTTCTACGAATTGAACTCTCGATGTATAAACGCTGTAAAGTACTCACGAATGCGCCTCTTTACTGTGAAAAATAAAAAAAAACAATAAAAAGAGTCTAGAACTCCTGGTATAAATTCCCGAGTNAGACAGCGTTTCTGCTGCACAGAAAGCAGAGAAGGTTGGCAGCAAATAGCAATCAAATAATTACAACGTAAAATGCATGGCAGTCATAGGTTAATTTGTCAATACTTACACGAGCTGTAATGTGTACTACAGCATGCACACTATCATGAATGTACAAAGAGGTGTTTTGTTGTTATCGAGAAATTGTTTTGTCGGGTTGGAGTCGAGTACTTAGATTTTAAAAAAGAAGTAAAAATTATCCCCTTCGTTTCTCATACGCAAATCTTGGTTTTAAAAAGTTACTTCATTTGAGGTAAATTATATCGGTGATTCATTAAATATGATCGTTGATTGTAGTAAGATTTGCAATCAGGTGTGGTGGATGACATATCGTTTACCTGCAATAAAAAAAAAAGGAAATTCCTTTTCTCGTGTATAGTGTTATTTCTAAGTGTACGCAACCTTGGCATAGAGTTGTATACATTATCTCTGTAGCTCTTCATCCTGGTTTTTCTTATGTTTTCCTCTGGGTAGAGACGGATTTTTCCAAAGGTGGGAATGTGATTTAATACTTTTGTTATTATTTTTCTCGAATTTTCACTGAAGGTTATACCCACGATATTGAAATAATAAATTGATACAAGTACTTATTTATTAAATAATTTCCTTTGAGAGTATTTAATCCATCACTGCCCATGGTGCATCATTGATAGGAATTGATGGGATGGTCCCTTGCTTGTTTCCGGAGAGAAACTTCTTTTATTGTCCCCCACGTGGTCATACGCAGTTTGTAACACCTTTTTGACGATAAATTGTACTAAGATTTAAAGAGACTAGCTGACGATGGCTGCAAAATACACTTACGAATGACAAGTAAAGAAGAACTGATCAATGTTACGGAACGAATCCCTACTTATGCAAATGGGAGTCTAATTCTCGTCACACGGCTGATATCGATGGGACGTTCCATCTTCCGCCTCAGATGTGCGTAGGATTCACACTCGGGTACTCGTTAACATTCCCGGTGCGTGTGGGGTCGTCGTTCAGAGACACATTTCCTGCTTCAGAGACTGCTCTTAAAGCGTAAACGTTATAATCACCTCCAGCAGCCAATCACCCAGATCTCTAATGTGATTTGTAACACGTGCATTTGATCGGAAACCGGACTGGAGACGTTGTTCTTGATGAAGCCACTTTGCGTATTAGGGGTATAAAATATTATTAAAGTTTATATTATTATTTACGAACATAAAAAATAATTGATTAAACGATTCATCAAAATTATTTTTCAGGAAACAGTTCTGTGGATCATAAATTCATCCCAAAGCGTTTTTGAAATATTTTTTAAGCTCATGTTTGAAAAGATTGCTGTAATAACAATAAATAATCAATTATTATGGGGGGGGGGGGAAGTGGGGGAAAATTTTCTATTAAGACTTCAGTTTATATCTTAAAACTTACAAAATGTTATTTAATGCCTTTTCATTCCTAATACTTCAATTATGTTTTTTTTATCTGTTATGTTTTTCTTATATTATTCTACTACTATTAACGTCCATTATGTAATCTATTTAAATGAATAGTTAAAATCTTACGATCTTGTATGAACTTTTAATAATATCTTTGATTCTCGTTAATATTTTTATTAAATATTATTTGTCCATAAAAGGTAGTAAGTTTTTAACTATTTCCATATATTATTCTCTCGTCTATTATATTTTCGCAAATAAATAAATATGTTCGCAATGATTAATTTGCTTTTGAAATATTTGTTCTAAATATTTCCTCCCAATATAGTTCTCTCAAACATCTCAATATCCCACAAAACTTTAATTTCCACAATTCCACAGCAATGCGTTAGTTACGTGAACGGGAATCACAAATGCAATCACGAGACATTCGACGACAGATCCGCAACAGTTTCACGTCACACACAACCGTCCATTGTTCTTAATTTATTCAAATCGCAAACAAAACCAACATCGCGGAAAAGGAGCATGAAAAATGAGCAACATTCATTAACAAAATAGTTCAATACGCACAGAAATTCCAGAATGAAAGATTTTGTCATTATTTATTGATGCAAAAGGCCTATTCGACCGCATAGCGGCCATCTTCAGAGTTACAAATATCTTTTACAAAAAATAAATTACAAAATAAAAATAAATTAAATCATTCTAAAAACAATCTACCCCCCATTTTTTTGTAAAGTTAATAATTTCCTATTATATTGAAAATTATTAACTTTTCAAAGAAGAATCCTTGAATCTTTTGAGATCACCGTCTGTCACGTGAGTTCATATTAAACTCTCGATTAACATGAGACAATTCAACGTCTGTCAATATTAGATCGATCATGAACTGAATGGGATATCGCAGCACGTTCAGACAAAAAAATAATAAAAAAAACTGTAATAAATTTAACCCCAGCAACTCGAATACATAAATCCTTGTATTCTTGAGCAAGCAACATTAAGTTGTTCGTGAGAGAAACAAATCAGTGGAAATGCCACCAATTAACCGAGCGGACCACTTCACCCTCAGAAGAGTTAGATGTATTTAACGCCCATATGAAGGGATCTAATGACCTATACGTTGGCGAGTCCTAAAGTCCCAATTAAAAAAAAAGTTCGTATGAGGTGAACTAGTATTTTTACTGTTTATCTGAACGGCCCGAAACCTATGGATTAAACCCGCATTTCTTGATTAAATATTTTTACATCACCCTTCCTTCCTACTCCATCTATGGGAGTTCTACGGCTGTTTACCCCCCACCCCCCGTAACACCAATAGTGGCTCAACTGACGTAACATAAGAAGTGTGTGTATTCATTTCAAAACGAATTTTCGCTCGGAGATAAGACAACTGCGGCACGTGCCTGCACCATTTCATTAAAATGCCTGTAAAATCTAAACTGTTCGTCCAAATTTTACGTTTTAAGACGTTTTCTATTTTTGTTAAATGCATTAAATTTGATGTTGATTCGCACTTTCCTCTCTTTTTCGTAACGTTTTTTTTATCGATGACTCAGGTGAACCTCTTTGTAAGTAGACTTTTTTCTACAACTCTTTCAGGCGAACAATATTGGCAGTCAAAGTTGTCACCTATCTCTAACCGTTTAGGCAGAGTAAGCGAATATAGCGGATTTTCCCCCCGACTTCATCGACATTTATTGTCANCCCCCCCCCCGACTTACATAGAATATGTTAGTTTACTATAAATCCCTCTCTTTCACACATTTTAAAACTAAACGTAAGCCACTGTCAAATTTTATCACAGACAGACACACTTTCGCATTTATGTATTAGTATGGAGTAAGGAAGTATTAGGAAAGTTTTGTAATCGGTCAAGAATAAAATTTCGAGCTTTTTTTATACAGCTTAAGTTTATAGAAAGTATAATCAAACGTCTCCTAATTTTAAATGACTCTTGACAGTCAGTATTGTGTAACAAAATGTATTAAATAAGGTCGTTCTCTACATCGTCATTGTTCTTGTTTCCCTATTCCCTTCTTTTGTTTCGCCTCTTAACATGGCGGTTCAATTGACATGATTCCATTCTAGAACAACGCTATACATCTCAACTCCTTTAAGGTCACGGTCGTTCGTCAGCTGAAGAATCTTTTTCCTCTAAGCGTGACATAAACAGACAGAACAAAGGCCAAATCACTAAAGGTGATTAAACGCTTCAGCAAATTGTAACTCGGATGGGACATGTTCTACATTGGAAAGGCCAGAACATCAGAATGCTACTCTATTTTTTTTGTGTGGGGCTTTAAGGGCTCGTCAACAGCAAGGTCAATAGAGCCCATAATGCTACTCTACAAACACAAAATAATCCCAATTCAACGTCGAAAAAATATCCCTCTGAATATTCGCCGCGTATATTTTCACATTAGTGTGGAAATTTTTTAACAAATGTTTGTGTCGTTTTTGCGTGGTGAAAAATAACGAGATACATTTCAATAGCATTAGTCCACAGTTTGCAGAGAGTTAACTTTGAGTTATGAAAAAAGTTCCGTGACGCGGGAGCCGTGGGGCCACAATAGCACTTCGTGGAATATTTGCTTCTTTTTTCTCAGCAACAAGCAAAGGGCATTGCGTAGCACTTCCATCACAAATCCCCACTTTCCACTTGATCGATGTTGTTGCTTTTAATGTGAAGCGTCCAGCAGATGAAAACGAACGACCAGGGAACAGCGGTTTTAATCCAACGACGTGACGGTTGACAAAAATCGGTTTATCGTTGTGCACCCATCACTCTCGATTTAACACAATTTGCGCGGGCAGATCTCGATTTAATCGCAAGTGACAATCGATCCCTGCGTAGTTTTAGAAGACAACTCGCGCCAATCACTTATGATTAAAAGTTCGACCTGTTCTACATCTTTCGACATCGCAGCCATTTTCTTGAGGTTCCATGACTATAATGCTTCAAATAAGATATTGTAGACAACAATGCCTTTCTTAACAAAAAATATTTCAACCAGAATATATACTTTAAGACAAGTGAAATTCACGCAGGTAACATTCATCTGACTCCGTGAGACCGTGAACTGCATTGTTGTTGTCTGAAGTAGATCACCTGCGTGACTCGGAGTTACACACAATGAAGTAAGTAAATCTTTTCATTGACTTTGCAATATATAATTATTACACGGAGAGAGAAGTTCTAAGAGAGCTGTAAGACACGTAACTTACTGTTAGAATTGTTGAAATCTTTTAGATTATAACTACGCGTATAATGAGTAAAATAATGATTTCTCGAGGATAAGATAATTATTTAATGAAGGGATATTGAAATACTTTACGTGGATTCTGGGAAGACTTTTATTAGTCTTTCCACTTCGTCACAAATTGTTCAACTCCTTTTGCCATTTTATTTGGATGTAATGAGCAAAAAAAAAAAAAGATTAAGTGTTAAAGTGATCTAAATCAAATGGATCATAATTCTATAATTTTATATATTTTTAATAGTTTACATAATTAGTTTTGAGGAAGATATCTGATTTTAAAGATACTGAATTGTCCGAGCCAAAACAGTTGCTCTAATACAACTCCACAACTCTGTTCGTTACATTTTTTATTAAAACGTTTAATTCGCATCTCGTTTCCGTTTTTTTTAGTATAATATATTATTTTAATTACATTTCCTTCGCTAACGCTTAACCAGAAGAAGCAAAACAGTTTTTGTATTCATTCATCTGTATCTTCATCGTGATCTTCCTTTGTTTTCCCTTTCCACTCCCTCCCCCCTCCCACTCCTGTTCTCTGCTTCTCCACCTTCCCTCTCCTGCTGGCGTGCGTCGTCTATTAATAGATTCGAGGGCCGCGCCGGGACTCGCTCCACTGGCCGCTCCGCTCCGCCCTGCGTGCTGACGTGGCTTCCCTACCAACTCTCTCTCTCTCTCTCTTTTCCTATTTACTCTTACTTATTCATTCTCACTTTAGTTTTACACTTGCCATTCTTCGTTTTCAACTTCAATTCCCTCTTATTCTTCATCCATTTTCCATTCTGTACTTTTATTCTTGACGAAGTATTAAGTTTCAATTTTTTATGTTCTCTGCTCTAATATTTTAATTGCTAAGATATTTTGAACATAATGACTATAGTGTTATTTTTCGTCGCTCAGTTGCATACGTGGTTATGTCAGTTTTTGTTATTATCTGCACAGAACGATTCCGTAAGTACGAACTCCTCAAATATTTGTTAAAAGTGTATATAGAGACCAATTTTCACGAATTTAAATCGAGGTATATAGCTATCATTTGACCCAGTATGAATTGTAGATTCTTTAGCTGCAAATATATTCTATTTCCACTAATTGTTCTTTAAATGAAATGGTTTTTTAATGCTGCTTAAAATGCAATGACGATATTCCGTTCAAATAATATTTATTCTTAGAGCGCTTTCTTATCTCCATTTCGTATTTAATATTCAGTCAATTTTTCTTTTGCAAAATACACACAGAAATTTCAGTCCTTGGATATTTTACCTTCAACCCTCTCTGGTAAACATTTCAAACTAGCTGGTGGCTTTCTTACAATTCTCTTTAAACGTTCTGGAATCATGAAGGTCTTTACTGTTTCTTTCTTCGCTACAAACAATTCGTTTACGTATTGTTTACTTACTTTTAATCTAACACTTTCAAAAAAAATAATCGTATTTTTCATCGCTATGAGACAGAGTCAACAGAGATTACACCATTCTCAAACCATAATGTACTGACGAGTAAATATGAGCGTTTTGGCTTACAACTACTTTCTCAGAAAAGAATTCTGAACAGTAAGTTTGTATAGAGCTTTTAAACTATGGATCCAACACCCAATAACTACATCATCCGTGAACTTTGTGCTCCACATAGCGAAGTTTCTCTGGATAACAAATCCATACCAATAGATATAATTGCGTAATGCGAAAGCCAATGAGTCTGTCTGTTTGTTAGTTAATCACTGAACTAAACCACAGAACCGATCGTGATGAAATTCAGCAAAAGGAGATGGCTAAGATGTCCAGGATAAACATAGATTAACTTTTATTTTTTTAATGTATGAAAATAAAGATAAAATATAAAGTTGAAGATAAATGTCGAAGAAATAGAGGGGGGAAATCGGCCATACTCGCGCTGCCTGAAAGGTAAGAAATAAACGACACCCATGAATGGCAATATTGTTTGCCTCGAAGAGTTCTATAAGAAAGTCCGCGACAGCATATGTCCATCTACTAAAAGGTTAGGTTAGGTTATCGAAAAAACAATGAAAAATAGAAGAGTTGAAGACCTTCAATTTAAGTGAGGAATTTAAGGAGGAAAAAAAATCAATCTTCATCGAATGTAATGGGTTCTTTGTTTTGAGCATTCAACAAACATAAAAAACTTCTGTAAATCGTAAAGTTTGGACGAATGGTTAAGATTTTATTAGCGTTTTAATGAAATGGTGCATCGGTGCTGCCGTAGTTGTTTCTTGCATCGGAAGCAAATATTCGACCTGCGAGGCTTCCTTCCGTTGAGTGGCTTCTTTGGTCTAAGGAATAAAAAGAAGAAAAAAAGGATTCCTTCCGAGCAACGCCGTGTAGCTAGTAGTAGCAGAAAGCAAAGTCGCTACATCCTCACATGGCATTGACTTCAACTGAAGGGATTCCCGGCGCTTTCATACCTGGGGTACTATTAATCTTACCTACCTCATGCGCATTAAGGACGACTTTAACTAACCTGATAATCATGTACACTTAGTTCTAACTTTCTTTACCATTATATTTTTGCTAGAAATTTTAAAATGGAATTATATGTACCATGTTTTATATTTCAGCCTTCAAAACTATTTCAACTGCGACTTAAGACATCATTTACGAATGTTGTTATATATGAGATTCTATGCAGTGGGCGTTCTGCGTACAAGGAATGTTATTTTGTTCTATACGATTTACGATCTTTTGCATTTATAACGACTTGAAAACGTAATAAACCTTATGAATGCTATTCTGTTAAATTGATTTAATTATTCATGAAAACTAATTGACATTCTTAGCATCATACATTGATTTATTTTGTACATACACACCTAGGAAATGTTAATTAAAGTATCTAAAACACTTATGCGACCGTGGAAACGATAGGAAAAAGCTGAGAGCTAAGACTCGTAAAGACGCTAAAGAAGTCCACGAACTAAATGAATAACTAAATGAACTCGAATGAGGTTTCTAATTTTTTTTTCGAGTCTGTAAAGAAAAAGCTGAGTTATAAATTATTTATTTTTTATTTTATTTTATGCCTTTTGGACACGGGATTCAGACCCGTGCAGGGTTTGAACCCACGCTCTACCGCTCAGCCAATGTGATCATGGAAGCGAAGACGTTGCTACCACTAGACCGTCGCTGTAAATGTTTGTTGTTCATCCATATGCTTGTGCCAATTCATAAGTATGGCTATGATTAACTTTTTACTACGTTCTGTGTACATTAGTTTTCGTTCATAAATGTGAAACGTGTTATAAAACACTCACCAACACAAAAAACCTGACTCTCTTTAATCCTCTTGAAACACAAATTTCATAATAGGTTTAAGTGAATACATTCGATGTCATCAGTCAACTTAAATGAGCTTTGCCTCCCACAACATTCAATGTATCGACACGGGTTGGCCTCAATACTTTCTCTCGAGCAGATTACGGATGTAGCACCACAAATCTCTCCAATAGGCTTAAAATCTAGAACTTGAAAGAGGAAAGCTGTTATCTTATTTGTGAGATTATTATAATAGTCCTGTGCCACAGGACGTACAGACTTTCTAGAAACGGGCTGTGATATATAATTAGCATTCAGTTACTCTTATTTTCTTAATTAAAAAACCATCCCACTTTCGTCAATTTTATTTTGTCTCTGAAAAACTTACCCGGTGACGTTCACCAGCAGTTACGATATTTTAGCAAATCTTGATTGTAGAAAATTAACAACATTCTTTGAGAGATTTTAAGCCCGTTTCCACATCTACGTTTTATACTAATTTAAAATATTCAGCCAAATCTTTCGTTTTTTAGACACATCCTAACAGATTATATTTGTCACATCCTCCAGAACTAATACTTGAATTCTCTTATTAATTAATCTTTATCATTCGACGAACACAAACCATAGGTATGTATATTGCTGGTTTTGAGAACGGATCCAAGAATTTTGATAACATTTACCTAACAGTCTAATTTTGGGATGAAAAAGTTATAAAACAGAACAATTCCTAGTAGACTTTTTAGAATGTTTTTGATTATTTTAAAATATAAAGTACAGTACAACCCCTCTAAACCGGTCCGGACGGAACAGACATCTTGGTCGATTACTCGGTATTTGGCCGCTTAATACGAAGTTCCCGTAAAAAACCAAAATATTTCTGTAAAAAAAGACGCAAACTTTTTTTTTACAGAAACTCTAATATCTTTTATATTCTCTAGGAAGACGTTGTGAGACAACGAATCTTGAGATTTCATTTAAATATAGAGAATGATAAAGTTTATTGAAGTTGAGAATATACAGAATATTTTTGTTATGGAAGTCCAAAATGTGTATAATAAAAACTTGCAAAATATTTCTTTAATAGCGGCGTAATGTATCTTTTAGAGCGCGCGGGACTTAGCAAATTTTCCTAAGACCGTTTATTTTTCGGGAGTATACATACGTCGACGTACCCGGAAACGTTGATTCATAGAAAATAGAGTCAGAATCAAACTGACCACAACTCCCTCCCTCTCCTNGCATAATACTCTTAACACATTGCACACACCTCACGTCGAAGTCTCCCCGTGTTCTTCTTTCCAACAAAGGCCCAACGTCAAACAATCTTCGTTTGAGTCACAACCTGCCAGCTCCTTATGCGCTGAAAGAGGACAAACTGTTCCACAGAATAGGCCGGTTGATCCGAGGCTCATTAAGAGGGGTTCTATAGTATTAGGGTTTTCAAAGATTGAGAATTTAATTGTTTCTAATGTGTGGCTGAAAAAAACTTTCTGCAGGGAAAGAAAATAATATGTTTCCATTCTTCTATTGACTTGGCATGTCAGCTACTATCTAATCACGACAGTGACATCTTGAATTATCTCATTGGAATCAGTAACAGAAAAATTACCGATGAATGAAAGTAATGGATTACCTAACCTGACAATTCAAATTTATCAAATTAATGAAATTGCATGTAATTTGAACCGTTTATTATTTGGTTATTAGAACAAAATCTAACAATTATGTCAAAGTTTAACGTTCCGATGTATTGTTTTTATCAGCTTTTATCACATTTCTTATACTTTTAATAAACTATATTGAAAAATTCATGTTACATTATATTAGTGTTAAATCAGCCTCTGTTTTAGGGGCCTTAAACGGAATTGATGGGATAGTCCCTAGCTTACTTCCGGAGAGTAAATTAGTTTATTGTCCTCCACGTGGTTATACAGAGTTTGCAACATCTTTTTTTTAAATAAATTTATTTACTTAATTAAGATATACGAGATCTCTAGAATTCGGAATGAACATATAATTCATCTGACAAACATTAATCTTTCAGCGTCGGGATAATGTGACTTAGTCTAATCCTCATTCAGAACTGCTTGTACCCCAAGTGCCACAAGTAGCTGCCAAGACATACTTAGCACGCTGCTAAGACGTGTAATTACTTTAAGGTATCTCGTAAATCAACTCGGTTACAAGACATAACGATTTCAGGTTTACGACACCTAATTCCTGTCTTGCAAAGAGATGCAAAGTAAAGATTCGCACCTTCCTTCCACTCGACTGTCGAGGTGATACCAAAGTTGCAATAAAAAAAGAACACTTTCCGATCCGATTTCGCTTATTCTCGCCCCTCAGGCAGGTTTATGTTGCGCTCTCGAATCACAAGGATCTGATTCGGCAGAAAAGCCAACAAGGTTCTGTTATTCGGGGAATTGGAAGTGCATTTATTCTGCTCCCAAAGGCGTTTTATAATAGCAAAATGAGAATTGCTAGATACGCCTCGAGCGGCTATGAACGCAATACGTCCTGGTACATGTCCCGGAGATTATTTTTCATTTTCTTTTTTGTGATGAATACAATCGATCGGAGCGTTTTAAGAAGAAGAAGCTGCTCTGCGTCTTTATATGAATTTCCAAAAAAAATAAACATTCATCTGTTTCCTTCGTAAATGGATTCATGCCAACTATAGAACATCAAAACTGCAAACAAATTCTGTTAATTTGACCTCTTTTGTCAACTTTTTGTCTCGTGTTGCTTTCAAATCTTCCATGACGTCCGTTTTGAAAAAAAAAAGTGCATCTATACTTTCTAGAAAACGTATTAAGTTCAGAACTCACCAAACGAGAGCCGAAAAACTCTTCTAGTCCTGAATAGGGAAATATTACCTCGATTTTTCATTCCTATCACACAAATGAAGTAACAAAGTACGTTAGAGCATTAAAAAGATTTGTTGACGATTTCCTTTTACTTCATCTTTCTTCTTCTCCATTCTCACCTTATTCCAAGATAACACCATTTAAATATTACATCAAGAGAATATTACAGTACTAGACTCATTTATCCTAAAACAATGTAACTTGATTCCAGACAAACGAAATCAGTGATGCGTCTGGTAAGTAACAATCAATTACGTGATGTTTCATCGAGTATTCTCATATACTATTCATAATTGTTCCCGTGTCCTCTAAATTGTCGATATGTGTGAGACAGAGTGAAACGTGACATGGTGGACAATAGTATCTGCTACATATTATTCAGGTAAATAAAATAGTCTCGTTACCTCAAAGTAAACATTCATTTAGGTCAGATTCCATTTTTCATACGAATTAATTGCACGGGTTGACGTAGTGTTATATTATTATTGAAAGAAAAAAAAATCGAAATCGATTCCATGCAGCTCGGTGGCGCCAATTGCCGTGGAATGTGCATGCAACAGAAGCACAACGTGCATTCTGAAGCCTGGGGCAGCGACTTGGACGGCAGCTACAGCATTATCGGTTGCGGCGGCGGCGGCGGCAGCAGACAGGGAGACTCACGCCAGATAAACAATCGTGCATGATGGCGGCTGCGACCGAGGCGCTCCGCACCCTAATTACGCGTCGGCCGCGAAAGCTGCCACTTTTGTTTCCTCTTATTTATTCTTTTTTCGCCGTCGTCACTCGCACGCAGATCGGTCGACAGGAGGAGTGGAGCGACTGGATCAACTACGAACGGAGCAGAACAAACTACATTTGACGATTAAGAATTATTTTGTTAAAAAAGCAGAAACATACTAAGCGTATGACCACGTGGAGGACAATAAGCTAATTTAGTCTCCGGAAGCAAGCAAGGGACGTATTCCATCAATTCCGATCACGGGCTCTAAGGGCAGAGGCTAAGGACTTAACACTTCACCACACTCCTAACAATAAAAATAGTTCGGTACGTCTTATAATATTAACATTATACCAACAAATTTAATAGGAGACAAAAAAGTTGTTTCACAAGTACTTTGTATTATTATCAAACTATAGATTATTCGGAAAGTATTGTTTATGAATCGTGAGTATTAAATACCACTGAATTTCAAATTTATTATTTCTATAGATGCCGCCCCTAGAGAAGAGCTTAGGGAGTCTGCATAAAAAAATCCACCTTTACCCGAAGGAAATCCGGCGGAAAACTCTGTGCAGCGTTTTTATAAAAAGCTCTAATCGCATACAGAGTGATGCGCGACGTCATAAGGACGCGTGTGTTCGTATTCTGATTACATTATGTCAACAGTAATGTTTTATTAGCGACAAGTGGTGTCTCAAATGTTTCTGATAAGTGACATGTTTTTTTTTTTGTGAATGGACAAATTTTTTATTCACCCGAAGAGGACTACGTTCGCAGCCAAAACATTTTAAAGTGTGTTGAACCAATCGTCTGAAAGTGATAAATTTGTTTTATTAGTTGGTTTTTTAGACGTTAAATCTAAGAGTTATCTAATGTCTGCCATTATTAAGGTACTGAAACGGGCTGAGTGAATTTTAACCTATCAAGCATTCTGATTATTATTAATTATTTGTTCAGTAATTCATTGCAAAAAGTTTTACGATTTGCTCAGTATTTATTAAGACAAGGAGCATGTGTGTTCAGGAACACATGGCAACATACGAAAAAAAGAAAAGAAAAAAAGATTTCATCCTTCATGCTCAGAGCACAGCTCGAAGAAAAATTTTTAAATTTGAAAAGCATTAATTATTTTGCAATTTCCTCCACTATCTTATTTATGGAACACATTCTAACCAAAAAACAACATGTATATTTTTGTTTACATAAGGATAATAAATGTATTTTTTTATATTGATTAAATATTTTAAGCGTGTGGACTACACTAACCCTTGCAGTAATAATAATAACGTGACAGATTTGTAACGCGACTACCAGAAGAAACCGAGAAAATGACTGGCACCGTGTTACCAGTTCTGTATTTATCGGAAAAAGCAAAACAAGAGTATGAATAAAGTAGTGTGAAAAGCAGCATCTCCTCCTTCGAACATTTGTCAGAAAACCCTCTCTCAGTCATAAACAAACTCTTAGCTAACTGTAGGCGCATCAAGGGAATTCACAAGGAGCGTGTGTGTGTCTGTGGGAGAGAGAGAGACGAGACACGAAGCTTAAAAATCCACGTGTCACTCTCATTCCTGCATCTTTTTTTTTGTTTTTTTTTTTGGGG
>NNCF01128841.1:1416752-1429430 GCA_002313205.1 Laupala kohalensis | reverse complement strand
TATATATATATATATATATATAATCACACACACAGTATGTTCTCTCAATTCACCAAATATTAATTGGTTTACCACTGTTTCATTACACGAATTGAGTTTCCTCAGTAACTGCAAACATTGGAACTAAATGATTATAAAAAAATAATTCAAGAAACAATTCTCTTTCTAACGCGCCCGTATCTCTCTATCGCAAAACATTAGTGAAAAAGATTTTATTTCTTCTTGTGTCGTTCAGAGTGTTAATCTACACTTTCAATTTTTGCTCATCGTATCTTCCATCCACCTTAGGAGCGATCGAGTGCTCAGCACGAGGGATTAAGGGCAGCAGACCGGTCCCTTTAATAGAACCTGACAGTGTTGGCCCTTCTAAACAGGATTTCTTCAACTTTTCAAAACAGTACTACAAATTCATCACGTTGTTTACTACCTGTATCTACTAATAAAGTATTTATTAAATACAAATTTGTTGGTATTGTGTAAATTTTATATCACGTGTCGAACTATGTTTTTTATCGTTAGGAGTAAAGAGCTGAAATGTTGAATCCTTAGCCTCTGCCCTTAGGAATTGCCCTTGATCGGAATTGATGGGACGGTTCCTTGCTTGCTTCCGGAGAGTGAATTGGTTTATTGCCCCCCACGTGGTCTCACGACGCAATTTGCTTTGCTTCACTTTACTTTACTGTCGTTACACAACATTCAAAGTGTAATAAAATTCTCGCTGCTCTTTTGCGCTACGCGGCATTTCATACGACGAGGCCGCTTTTGATGCGGTCGTCTCTCTCTCTATACACAAGAGAGCAAATCTCGAAAATCTATGATTTTTATTCCTACTGTAGTTTTACGCGCATGTCACCTCTATCATCGTATTTGCAAACATGCAATTACAGTTAATTTACTAATTAATTAGTGAGGTATTACTGAATAACTTACTTCACAATAAAGAATGCAATTACTGTCAGTCATATATTTTGCGCATTCATTTATCATATGAAGAGTATTTTCCATAATTATACAGGCCTCGTCTGCTTCTCATAAAATCTTAAGCAAAGTTAAAATAATTCATTATATCAGGGAATTACGAATAAATTGTTATCCAAGACAAATGTAGAAGAATGCTTTCTTCTAAAAGGTATCAAATTGAATTCTCTTCTCATGTTCTGATGCATCATTCTGTTTTTGAGTCATCGGATATCTGGACTCCACGTGTCCGAGTGTATCAGAGCACATTGAAATGTGGCTCTTCTATTCCCATTACCTCTCTAACAGATATCTGTATCTTCAGTTTATATTCCACGAATAAATGGAAAGTAAAAAGAAAAAAAATGCGAAGACGTGAGAGATCATTAGTTACACTATACTTTCTGGAGGAAGTGCTCATTCGACAATAGTGATATTCTCATTGTAACGCGTAAGAGTTCAAGAAGTGAACTGGAAGACAATTCGAAACACTTATCTCATTAAAAGTCCAAAGATTCAAATGCTACGTATTCAGAAAAAAAAAAACTTTCTTCAATTAAAATTAACTAGTTGAACGCGTATGAATGATCCGTACATAGTGAAAGAGGGAAACATATTGTCAGGATGTAACCGTATCAAATCGCTAACTTCTGTAAACATGACTTTTTATGCAATACATTAACGAAATTTCCACTTTAACTGATGACGACGGCCGTAATGCCGTCGAAAGCATGTTATGAAACACATTTGTTACTTTTTGGCCAAATGTGGAAATTTCATTAATGTACGAGTGTATACGAATGTTCATTTTTCTACGAAAATATAGTTAACAAGGTTTGTTTAAAATATTTTAATCCTTTTTTCTGTATTAAATCATCAGATGACGTGCCATTCGGTACTCTTCATAAATCAACTAATGTTTACTTGCTTTAAAGTGATGTACAAAAATTCTTTTCGTTGCAATCGCCATATTCCTGATTTATTCGCAGAAGCTGTTTTTTCTGAAGCGTTTTAATATGTTGATCGATGCACATTTCGAACAGGTTCTTGCCTCCTCCTCCTCCTCCCTTTCCCATTCTCCCTCCTACTCTTCGCAGCCTCCGTCCACATCGCATCTCTATCGCCACCAATCAATTACTTCTCGCGCCCGCCGACAGAGGTCAGCAGCGGCGCCTGCCCCCAGGACAAGAGCGCAGCGTCGCGCGTCTGCACACGACACACGCGAAACAGGAAAAGGAACAAAAAAGAGACAGAGAGAGAGAGAGAGAGAGAAAGAAAACGACAAAAGAGAAGCATGCGGAGAGGCGAGAGAGCCCACGCTAAGGCCCCGCAATTTTCGTCCGCGCGTCGAGTCCTTAAAAAGGTGTAAAGTAAAACCCTCAACAATAAAACGGCCAAGTTTCTGAAAAAATATAAACCTTTGCTCTTATAATTTATAAATGAAATAAATAAATTTTATTGTCAAAAAAACGCAGCTGCAAACTGCGGATGACCACGTGGGATATAATAAAGAAGCTATTCTCCGGAAACAAGCAAGGGACCATCCCATCAAATCCCATGAAGGGTCCAAGAGTGCCGGCGAATTTAATAGTTTTAATTTAACAAATATCAAAGACGAACTGTTATCAATTTATATCTACGATTAATTTTCGAATAATAATGAGTAGAAAAAATTCGCGACTAATAATAACAAAAAGTTTAAATGACATTTTTTCGTCTTTGGAAAACCCGGACCAGGACGATGTTTCGTATTCCACATTCACTCATAGTTAATGGTCGATTCTGACGAGGCCAAAGTCTCAATGTCTCCACAGTTAGGCCAGGGAGGGTACAACCAATCCCTAATTGCAAACGCCATGTTTTGTCCGCTTGTGCGCCTTCGCAGGTTTGCAACTGGCTCCCAATTGCAATTATGAATTATTTTATTTCCTGAACGAAGTTTATATTTCTTTATTGTTACATCACCTCATTTTGACGGAAACAAAAACAATATTCTACATACAATTGACTTTCTAGTCACAACTTTCAAATTTTCGTAGAGAAAAAGATTCCTACCTTTTCCCTCAACTCCGGGTTCCTCTGTTTAAGATCAAAAGTATACGAAACCTTAATACGCACCATTATTATTATTATTATTATATACCTGACTCTTTTTGATTTTAGTTGCATTCCTGAAGGATTTTGTTATTGATAATGCACGAGGAGGTGAGCGGGGGGTGGGGGGTGCGGGTTGTTACAACAATTTTGAGAAATTCTCTTGTACTTTATAAAATACAAATTTTTTTTTTTACTGTGAAAAATTTAATTGCTCAAGTATGTATGTGCGTACTAAATCCAAATAGTACATAATTAAAAATCATTACCCATTTTTTTTCATGACACTTGGTATGCGTTACAACTTACCCCATGTTTGGGGCTAGCTGCAACAGGCTCGGGGCAAGTAGAAACAATAAATATTTTGGTGTTACGTATTCGCTAGCAAACACGGGGTTCGTCTGTTAATTACTTTTACAACACATAATTAGATTATTTAATACCACATCATTAAGTGTAATTATCATAATCATGATTTAAATTGATGTGGTGCTTCTTGTGATAAACATTAATCATAAATAATCAACAAATATTGGTTTTTGAGGCTGTGAATTGGTATTTTTGGAGTAACCTCTGGTATTTTCCATAGAAGACTTTGACATTGGTTGGTGGGCTCCTCAGCGATGTAGCTTTAAGGCGTTCGCACTGATAAATTTCGATTCCTCTCCGAAAACGTTTTAAACCGATCTATTCCAGCATTTTGATGTTTGTGCCAGGAAGGAGGTATATTCTTTGCTTCAAGGAAAACAGCTTCCTTACTTCCGAAGATGATGTTTGCACATCACAGCAAATACGTCGCCATTTTATCTTCTTGTGCAAGAACATAGTGCAAGAACTAGTCTAGGTAGTACGTGGCCGACTGAGATTGTCTCATCTTTTTTCTCTTTTTAACACCCTACAGAGCGAAACGTGACATAACTGAAAACTTTCGGCTGCTTTTCGTATGCTAGCACCATTTTCCGAAACTTCAATAACCGCCAACTCTCACACATCCTGGCTTTTAAGGCCTCTTTGAGTTTTTCTCTTATAGTTTCTCATTACAAAAATTGGCCGGCTTGAACTATTACGAAACCTAATACACGTACGAATTGTTATACCGATATAATAATACGTTACCGTCATACTCACTAAAGATATATGCACAAGGGTCAAATAGTAACATGTTACAATTTATCCCCGTTTTTTTCGTTACAACAGGCCCCATCAGTTCATTTTAAATTTTTTTAAAAATTTTCTTAGAAACTATAAAACTTAGAATGGAATTCAATGTTCAAAATCAAAGTAAGATACTTTAACGTTCCTACAAAAATGAAACAATCATTAACAGAATGTACGATAGTGAAAATCAAAAATTTCGTGAGTATATTTCCTACGACACCTGGCCACATCGGGGCTCGTGAGCACGTCCTCTCGCAGCGCGGTCTTGCGGGGCACTGGCGGCGCTTACTTAATACCTTGCGCCATGAGGTAGAATTTAAGCCCGATATTCAAATCAAAACTGTTGAAATTCCCTATTAAAATTGAGTGTTACTTTAAGCCCCCCGCTCCCCTACTACCTCGTCTTGACGTTTCGGAAGGCGTGACGTATTGTATATATAATTGTTCTGTTCATCGAGTTACACATTTCTCACACTGTTTACGAGAAACGGAAAAATCTTTCTTTTTTTTTCTTTTGCTTTTCATCCCGTTCTTTTACAAATATAGCAGAGTTTTCTGAAATTGCAGAAAATACGAAATGTGCACTTCTTAGAGAATGTTCAATTTGTTTCATAATAAATAACCCTTAATTATTCCAAAGAATTGATCGGAATGTTTTTAAACGTTTTAGGCAACGTGTGAGAACAACGACAAACACGTTTCCGCTTATATTTTCTGATTCGTTCGAGAAGATTATTTGCGGTTGTGATGCGAGTCGTATGACAGGTTTCTCTCGTGATAACATTGAAAATAAGAGCACACATCAAAATTGTATAAATTTTGATCAATACATGAAAATTATGTTAAGTCAATAAAATGGTAAAGAAATGAAAATGATTGATGACTCAGCAACAAATTGTGAATCTAAAGAAGTTCGTCATTGTTTCTAGCAGTGACTGACAAGTATGCAACATAACGATGATTTTAAAATAATTGATTCATCAGAAAATTAATTGACGAAATGATCGAGCATTTCAGCGAGCTAGGACTAGTTTTTATTATATCATCAAAATATCTGGGGCGCATCATTATGAACACAAATTGTCCATTTTAATACCGTGATGAAGGAAGGAAAGTCAGATTAGTGCAAATTCCAGTACTATGAAAAAACGTGTATATTACACTTTTAATTTTATTTTGTGGATAGTCTTTGTGTGTTTTGACAAATTTACATTTAATTACTTATTATACAAATTTCTTTCTAAATTGTGACGTCTTAATTAATCGTAACTTTTATTCGAAATTAAAGTGTATGCAAAATAAAATCGTGACGACTGGAAATGTTACGTGCAATTTTTTTTCTCGCGTGAGTGTACAACCACCCACCTCCCACCTCCATCGCCACCGAATATAAATAACCCGGAATTAAACAATTTTCCCAAACGGTGATGATTACCCCTCCCGCAGAAGAACAAGAAGAAGAAGCTGTAGTGATATTTAATGCTAAGTTAATGGCTGTGCCGGCAGTTGTCTGGAGGGCAGTTGGGCAGTGCGTCGCCTGAGGCGCTAGCAGCGCTCGACGTTGACGCCCTCTGAGTGGAGGCTTTCCACACTAACTGCTCTGGCCGCCATTTGCACGTCCACAGGTGTCAACTGGCGGCGTCTGCTCTTGTGATGTTCCCAGTGTTTAACGATCTCACGACCCGTCGTTTCCACTTTGTTTTTTTTTTGTCGTTCGCTCTCCGCTGAGTGACGTGGATTCTAGTAGGCTGAGTGGTGTTTTATAGTGATATTGCTTACAGAAGACTATGCTTGATACAGGATCTCTAGGTTGTTGCGTAGGGGCGGCGCTGTATTGTAACAATTTGTGTCTAATTTATAGTTTTTTCATACTTATGATTTATAAACAATATATTCCGAATAATCTTTATTTCGATAGTATTATGTACTTCTAACTATCTTTCTGGTTTTTATTAAATACACATTTGTTGATATTTTGTTAATATTATATCCCGTAGCTATCTATTTTTATTCTCATCTGCAGAAATGTTAACTGCTCAGCCTCTGCCCTTAGGAATTGCCCTTGATCGGAATTGATGGGATGATCGTCCGTTGCTTGCTTCCGGAGAGTAAATTAGTTAACTCTCCTCCACGTGGTCATACGCAGTTGGTAACTTTTGCTTTTTTGACACTATTTTTTTATTACTACTACGAGTCCCCAAAATAGAGTTTTAGTTTCCAAATCACTAAATAAGTATATCTTTTTAGTGTATTAGATAAAATATTTATCATTGTACTTTCGTAGCGATAACATACGAGCCCTGTTCCCTTTATATTGGCGTAATTATGAAACAGCAAAATAAAGAGTCTACGATCCAGAAGCGTTTAGTCTTCGGGTTTTGTTCATTTGCAAAATTAGTCTTACGAAGTCACTGAGGTCGAATGAAAATTGCTAATAAACGTTGAACAGAAGGTGGACAGAAAGTAGCTCATGACAACACTAAGTACCTCTGATAAAAGTTAATACAAATAATGATCGTGGAAAAATACAAGAAAAAAACGGACATGATATGGAATTTGCGCCATTTTTNCTTGTAATCTGTGCCCTATCGTTCGATGCGTATTGAACAGAAGTAAATCAAATTGAACCAAATCGGAGGCAACTGATTTCCTATAATTTTTAGATATTGCACAGACGTAAATTATAGAAAATTTAAGGAATTTTTAAAAACTTCATTTTAACGTCTTTAATATAGGAGATGTGTATAAGAGACAGGTGTAGGATATCTGTTGTGTAGTTATTTCATTGTACCTTTACACTTAGCTCTTAGATGCCGATGGTTGCTTAATGAAATATGTATGAGTTACGTACTTGGTCATGACGGGAAACAAGTCTGAGAAAAAAAATAAAGGAATTAACTTCTTTCTGAGAGTAATTGCAACGATTAATTGATCTTGATGCATTTACCCCTATTATTATTATTACACGTAGAATAAATAATATGTAAATGGCCGAAGGGTGCGAACGAATACGCGAAGTAACTAGTTTCGAAGCCGCCTTTAGAGCAACTACTCCTCTAAATGATACAATTATTACGTCATTTTATCTCATAAAAGAGCTTGAAGCAAATTGCGGCAAATTATGAGATGTTTCAAGTGGAGTAAATTCTCTAAATAGGTAGGTGATTAATTGGTCTGGAAAAATACGAGTAAAACTGTTTTTTAATTTTTACTTCTCTCAGAGAGAGGACAAAATATCGTCACGACGTAGAAAATATAAAATTCATCTACATTTTTATTATTTATTTTCGACCTCATATACACTTTTGACAAATACTAAGAAAATTAGGGAATTGTTAAATAATGAATTATAAACTTATTCAACAAATATCACAAAAAAAACAGGGAGGAACCCATACAAAAATTAAAAATAAAAGAATTGAAACACAAAATATTCAGAACTAGTTTTCGTAATTACAAAAAATCCAAGGAGGACAAATAGTACTTGATGGAAGAGTAATTAACGGAGAAGAGAAAGAAATTAGCGAATGTATTGCTGGGTGCATATCGCAAACAGAATGGGATAGAACATCTAAAGACAGTTATTTGTAACACCAATTAATACCAAATGTGAATTATGCAGAAAGACATAGGAAGTGGTTCAGCCCGAGTGCAGGAGCTGCAGAACTTTTAACGAACCAAGGAGACTTCAAGAGATATTTGAAAAGATTTAACCTAGTACATGATGACACGTGTGATTGCGGAGAAAATTATAAAAAAACGTATATTTTGGGACTGTTTATACTATAGGGAAGAGAGAGAGCAAGATATCTCAGGAAAATGAACAGTGAAACGGTGGTGAGTACGCTCGGACTAGAATTGATTAAAACGGAAAGACGATTTGAAATTTTCAAAGAATATGTAGAAGGAATAAAAGAGAAAAAAACGGAATGAAAAGTAATTGAAGAAGAACCAATAGATAATGTCGAGGAATATCTGAAAAACAAAATTTGAAAATTAACCAAAAGTTTGAAAAATCGCTCTTGTTCCCACTTGGAATATCCACTCCCATTTATTACATGTGATGACTACTCGAGGGGCAGCAGCCGCACATCAGCAAGTGAATGTTTTCATCCCTTCCTACCCCCATGGAAGACGAGGGTAAACCACCAGGAGGTAAGCCATCCCCCGTTATTACGTAGTAAAATCTGTTTCACTGGAGTTGCCCAGAAACGGCACGCGATGCTTCAACAAAGCAGCGAACTACAGAAGACGACGACTTGAAAGGATTGAGCGACTATATGTCCATCAAACTGCGGCAGATAATAACATGTTAATAATCAATGCTAGTTATTTACTGTACAGTACGATCCCAAATCCATGGTACAAATTTTAAGGGTTGGTATAGTATACTGTAGCAATCCTTTATTGCAGAGGAATGTAAGTGACGCGGTGACGCGCCGGAAATTACGTTGATTTAATGCTAATTATGCGCCATATAGTGCGTACCTTTGCTCAAGACAAAAAATTACCGACCCCTCATATTCCTCACAGGTACTGGAGTCTGTTCGCATAGCGGAGTGAAGAGGTCTTTTACGACCTTCTAGAGACAATCTCTTTCTATTACACACACATACATTATTGGAAATTTATACGCCATTTGATGGGTATTTTGATGGATAGGGTTTTTCTCGGTTTTCCTCCCGATAGTGGTGGATTCTCCATCGGCGGAAATGTTTTTACCATTAATCTCGAATTTTCTCTGCAGATCATAATATCTACGATTCGTTTTGGAACAATAAATGTACAACATAACGTATGTTATTAAATAGTTTATTTTATAAATATTAAATCCGCCACTGCCTTTGATCCCTTGATCGGAATTGATGGGATGGTCCCTTGCTTGTATCTGGAGAGTAAATCAGTTAATTATCCCCCACGTAGTCATACGCAATTCGCAACTGCATTTTTCACAAATTTCATTTATTATTATCAAATTGTTTGTAAAGGGCGGAAAGAGAGCACGTTGTATTTTGAAGTCTGACTCATGAAAGGCAGAGATGCTATGTAAGTGGGTTAAGTGGGTTAAGTTAATGCTACTGGGTTATTGAGCACGGGTATCGTCAATGCGAGAGGGTTAACATTTTAAGCAATTTCTGGTAGAAAAATTTACCATAAACGCAAGAAAGTTAATTTTTCACTCTTGAAATTACTTACATGAATCCATATGGTTTTGGTTTATTCTGCTACTTCCATTAATTTTCTGATATTATGTTTATGTTGTGTTATTAATGATCTGATATTCAAACTCTGTGAAAATGTCCAATTCAATGCTGAAAGCGTTCACCTAATAAGAATTAAATAAAATCATCGTCTCTTTATTGTATAGCTACATCCAAGTGTTCGAATTTGTAAAATTACAAAAGAATAACACACAATTAATCTTAGCTTATTAATAATATTTTAGAGCTCTGCGATGGGAAATTGTCACGAAATGCTAAGGTTAACGTAATAATTATAATAAATATAAATAAATTTATTGTCCTACGGCTGAGGCGGATTCACCGTTTCAGAGCAAATTGTTTCGGTACGCGTTATGAAAGTAACATACAGGTAACACCAACAAGTTAGTATTTAATAAAAGACAAAAACGTTATTTCAGAGGTACATATTATGATCAATCTATAGATTATTAGGAAAGTATTATTTATCAATCCTAACTAGTAAATAACACTAAATACGAGATTTATTATTCCAATAGACGCTGCCCCTAGACAAGTGTCTCGAGAGCCGAACTATAGAAAATCCAACAATACCCGAAGGAAAAACGGAGAAAAAACCCGAGCCAGGATATCCGATATATTAACATATTTCAAGTATATTTGCGAATCTGCATTTTATCTAAAGCAGAAATTTAAAATTATGCGAAAGCAGAGTGTAGTATATGGTTACATTGAAGCTGATGTACATTTGAAATCTCGTCTGATATTAAACTCAATAACAGAACCTCCATTACGGTGATGACCCGTCAACATATTGTTTTGAATCTCTTATCGCTCTCTAGCGAATGAAAAGCAATGAATGAGGCCTTCAGAGGCGAGATAGAGAAAATTCAATTTCCCGTTTAGCAGTTTCAATATCCATTCTAATTTCCTTTAATACACGAGATTATACTTCATATTTTCCTGCAAATATAATTAGTAGAACAAGATTTTTTGTCAAAAAATTAAATAATGATTATAATGTATTGTCAACAATGCAGTACGAACTGCATATGATCTCGTCGAGGACAATAAACTAATTTACTCTCCGGAAGCAAAAACAAAGGGACGTATTGGGATCAACTCCGATCGAGGAAGGGTCCTAAGGGCAGAGGCGAAGGATTGAAAGCATTTCAGCTTCACTTTACTCCTAACGATAAGAATAGAAATAGTTCCGAACGTGTTAATAATAATAATATTAATAGAATATCGACACATTTCTATTGAATACAACACAAAAAAATAATTATTTCAGATGTAAGCATTATCATCAAGCTATATATTTGGAAAATATTGTTTGTAAAGTAATAAAATAATACAAAATTTGAGATTTATTATTAATATCTGTTCGGGAAAAATTTACATTTTGAGTACGTGTAGTAACATTACATTGATACAGGACAAAATGCAAATTGTTCAGAATAGTGAAAAGAGTTATTGAATCACATTTAATAAAAATTAATTTAAGGAAAAAACTGATTCTTGTCTTGTCCCCGAACTTAGTCCAGTTATCATACAGAAACAAATGCAAATGCATACACTTGAGAAATTTTACAAATAAATAAGTTGGCTTAATAGGACGCCTTTATTTTTCAATCAGGATCATGACATGAATAGGAAAATAAAACAAGAATTATGGGGACTTTTTGGGTAACGAAAGTTGAACTTGCATTGGTCAATCAAAATGGAGAGAAATGATTTTATACTTCACAAGAAAATTATAATATACGCCACCAATGCGAAGATAGAGACGAAGTCTTTATATTCACCGACAGAGCGTATGGAATTTATTGGCAATTTTAATACCCGGAAGTTCAAAGTGCCTGTTTAGATCAGAGGTTCCTAACTTTTTCAGTCTTGCTACCCCTAAAACATATCAGGGAAACTGATTTTACCCCCATTTAAAATGTTATTGAAGAAGAAAACACGTGCATACAAATAGCCATTATTAATCATAAAATTGCACAAAAATATAGGAAATTACAATTTAAATGTACATCCTTAATTAATTAATGACAGTTAATGTGAAGGTTGAATTAGTTTTGAACAAGTTGTTTTTTTTTTGGTGTCAGGTTTAATTTCCTCAAGTCATGTCCCATATTGAGACGGTTTCTGACCTTTGTTTTTTCTGTTACTAAAGTTGAGAAGCCACTCTCACATCCATAAGTGGTAGCAAAAGGTATATTATCATTCTTAGAGACTTGACGTTGACAAACCCTAAGCTCCAAGAAAAAAAGAAAATAGAGATGTGTCAGCTATAATAGGATATTCAGCACCTACTTTGAGAGAGCGCAGCCCTCGCGTAGCCCGAGAAATTGTACTTTGGCTGACACGTCTTCGTCTTTAAAAGTTTCATCATCAATGGAAAATGGTCTTAATATACAAGAATTAGACTGACCCTCAAAAATAGCAGTTTTACCCCCGCAGGGGTCATTACCCCGGGTTCGGAACCCATGATTAAGATTCACTGAATCATATAGAACAAGGGCGAGTTTTCCTAAGCGGCCAATACTGTTAAGGTCCCACGAGGTCCTTTGTGTGTTATAGCTTTCGTGGATTCTTTTTGTGAACACATTTTAGTCACATGTATTTCGAAGAATTTTTAAAAGACTTTTCAAGAATCAGTTTGTTCCCATTACAGTCACTTTCACATTTTCGAAGTACTTGGAAGCAAAATCTTCGTTTAGTGGAAGTTTTCTTTCAGAGACTCTCATTTTCTTTACCTGCTCATCACCAGGTAAAGAAAGAACCGTTTCTTGGTTCCTGGAGAAAGGATTTTCCAACGAAACAAGTGAGGAACTGCAAAACATTTTTGAATCTTCACCATTTAGTTTTTAAAACGTCATTACGACCAATTAAGTACTTTTTACTTCACTTTTTTTACAATAAAGTTTTATTTAAGTAAAATCGTATCAAAATCTTGTAATCTGTGCCCTATCGTTCGATGCGTATTGAACAGAAGTAAATCAAATTGAACCAAATCGGAGGCAACTGATTTCCTATAATTTTTAGATATTGCACAGACGTAAATTATAGAAAATTTAAGGAATTTTTAAAAACTTCATTTTAACGTCTTTAATATAGGCAAACTATCTGAAAAGATAAATCATACAAACTGAATCGAAATATAGATATTAAGTAATGTAATACGATTCTTAAATGTAATTACGTTTTTGGACGTTTGAAAAAGAAATTTAGAATTATATATATATATATATATATATATATA
>NNCF01128841.1:1390842-1416184 GCA_002313205.1 Laupala kohalensis | reverse complement strand
AAGAGACAGGATATATATAAGCAACAACATGTTTTTTTTAATTAAAAATTCTTTCTCGGGAAATTCATGTTCCTTGAGTTTCCAGGTATATTGATAGTGCAGACAGAGCCGCTTCCTTTTCCCGTGCCCTTCGTAAGTAGTCATCACATGAAACCCTTTCAGACATGATTACGTTGCACGTCATGGGATATCGCTCCCCAAACGTCGGCCTTCGTTTCTCGTTAGCAGCAGCAGCAGCAGCTTCTACCTCCCCCTTCACGCGCAGCGCCTCGATCGACCAGAAAAAGCAGAGAGAGAGAGAGAGAGAGAGAGAGAACGCTAGCGGTCTCAGACGAAGGGGAATAATAATAATAACAAAAACAATAATCTTCCTCATTCCTACAACGTGAAATAGATGTATTTTAAGGATATTTTTTTGTTATAGGGATATTGTTTGTATATTTGTAATACATTTTACAAGATCCACGATCAACTCAAGTTAGAATTTTAAAAAGTATCATATTATTCCAAGTACTTAATATAACATTCATTAATGAACGAGAAGAAAGTGAATGGTCTAGAAGAATTCAAAGATATATTTAATTTATTTAATAGTACTATTATTAGCGGTAATAGCCATCGGGATCCACGGATAGAACAAACACACATCACATTTGGAAGTGCTTCTCCTTTCAAAGGCCATTGCCTCCTCTCCAATTAAAAAAAAAATATTCAGTATCTCCTCACAGCAACACTGGAGGAAACGACTCTATTAAACAATATTTCAAGTCTGAGGTGCATTTTCGTGTAAATATTCTTCCTCTCGGTTCTGGAGTAGCCGATAGTAGAGCATATTTCTCGACGATATCTCAGATTAAAAAATGCACTTTCGAGTCCTTCACGTCCCGTGACACTCCTACCGATTATTTCGGGACAGGTATAAAATATGTACAAATAAATAAATTTATTGTCAAAACAGCAAAAGTTACAAACTGCGTGGAGGACAATAAACTAATTTACTCTCCGGAAGCAAGCAAGGGACGTATTCCATCAATTCCGATCAAGGGCAATTCCTAAGGCAGACATGGATTTAACATTTCAACACAAGATAAAAAATTGTTTGACACGTGTTATAGTACTAACAGAATACGAACAGTAGAGTACCCCATTTCCGAAAACATAAGGAAATTTTTTTTAATAACTATGTTACAAAGTTTATGTTGTATTTACAGGTAATTCTTCAGTATAATTAAATTTTACTGAATTACAAGGTGAATTCAAGGTAGTTTAGTTATTACGGCCAGTAGACTCTATGACTTGCAAATATTTGAACGTTGGGAGACAGGTAGGCAGAATACAAAAGAGTTTTACTTCCTTGCGACGATCCTTTCAATCTGTAATGAATGAAGTAACGTACGTCTGCTACGAAGGAAAACGGGCGAGTGCAGTATTCGCAAATAAAATATTAATTCTATTTAAAATGTTACGCACACTGAAATTTCAACTGCCTTTGTCCCTCCTTCCCATCCAATATTCTTCTCGGGTATTGAATGGTGCCCCGTGATATAGTGAAAAAGTGATTTCCCTAATCTCACCTTTCCATATTCCCTCCGTCATAAATTCGGTAGTTTCTCTTCGCCACATCCTCTTCTTGAACTTCCACATCCATCACGAACGTCTCCATCGTAAACATCATTTTATTTTTTCTGCCCTCAATCTTGGCAGCTTGTTTACAGTATATCTATATCCACAGTATTTAAACATGTGTTTTTTTCCCCTTTGCTTACGGCCAACAAAATGATGGGAAGGTCTCTTTTACGTATGATTTTTAACTCCTTTATTTTTTTACAAAAAGTTATATTACCACTTGAACTTTGCTTCCATTGCAACCATACGCACGTGAACTCTCGCAGAATCTCCCATCTCTCTTTCGTTCCCCTTCTCACCGCGGCACAGCGCCACCGACGCACGTCGTTGCCGTATAGTAAATAAATAAATAAAAGTTATTGTAGAAAAAGCAGTTACAAACTGCGTATGACCACGTGGAGGACAATAAACTAATTTACTCTCCGGAAGCAAGCAAGGGACGTATTCCATCAATTCCGATCAAGGCAGAGGCGTATTTAACATCTCAACATAATCCGAACGATATAAAAAATTGTTCGACACGTGTTATAGTACTAAAACATTCCAACAAATATTGTATTTAATAAAACATAGAAAAGTCATTTCACAAGTACGTATTACTATCAAACTGAAATGAATCAACAGAAGTGAACATAGAATTGGGTACATGGGTGGATGTAATTGGGGGACATTGATTTGAAGATACTGAGTTCGTTATTTTACCTACATCTGAGAAATAAGAATTAAACAAACTTGCGATGTCCTGAGGATTTGATACGATTTTGCAATCGTTTAGTTGAGAAATATTTTCTTCGCGATTTTCAGAAGTCGACGTGTAATTTTTAACAATATTCCACATGATTTTCCTGGTTGTTCGATTTTAGTAACTTCAATAACTTTAGATGCATAGACTACGTTTCGAAGAACTGTCGTATATTTACGAAAATAATCATTATTTGGGTGGTTGGTTATAGAGTTTTGAAAGGTAATATAAACGGCGTTTATTTTTGTAAGAAATTCTTATCCCTTGGGAGATCCATCTATTGTATATCTGTGTTAATTAATTTACGTTGTATTGGAAAGCTAGAGTTGTAATGTTATAGGAATATTGAGAAAAATACATTGAATTTCTTGTCGGTGTTTTGACAATGGTAATCATCTTTCTAAGTGTCCTCACGTAAATAATTTGTAAATATGGCTAGATTTGTGTCGTTAAACTGTCTAGAATACTTGTAAATAATTTTAAATGGTTCCAGTTTATCTACAATGGTCAACACTTGCGAAAGGTGATCACTGTATCCGGCACAAAATACTTCAGAGAAATACGAGATTTCTTTGTTGACAATAATCTGATCTAACAATGTTCGAGATGAAGCGGAGAGGCGAGTGGGGTCGTTTATCTTAGTTACAAGGTTGAAGGAGAAGATAAGATTCTTGAATCGATTTATGGTTGAATTTACGTAATCGGAACCACTCAGGAAATCGTATGTTAAAATCACGGCATATAACAATAGTTTTGAATTTACATGTAATACGTTTTAAAATATCAAAATTCCGAAAAAATATGTCAAGATCTGATTGAAGAGGTCTATAAAGATATAAAACAATAATACCTATGTGACATATTTCGGAAGACTTAAGACACATCCCCATGCAGGAGATACCTGACCGAAAGTTGTCACATATCTTCTCTACGTGTAGGGTACACAGAAGAAATATGTACGAGAATTTGAATGTTCGTAAAAGTATAGATAATATTGCTATTAAAAATTCGATGAAACGAGTAGGTAAGGGAGGAAACAGGGACATGTCATCTAACACACTAAACCTATTCTGAGTGAAGAGTTGGGGTGGTGCATGTGTCGTTGGTCTAACCGGGTGGTAGCAGTTGGAAGGACGGCGAGGATTCCTGACTGTAGTCCAACCGCCGATCGTGTTCTTATTGACCTCTTCCAGCGCACTGATCCGTGTGTCAATATAATGTACCAAGTCATTGTACGCCTTCTGAAGATCAACTTTGAATGAGTCGAGGAATGCGATAGTGTCCATTGTTGTGAGTTGGTTAGCAACTTAACGACAAAAGCAAATGAGAATACACGAAAACTGACAACTAACACTCAATGAAGGATATTAGAATAATAATAAATTTATTTCTAAGGAAATTGAAAATGAGATATTAAATAAATAAGTAAATAAACAAACCGACAACTAACACTGACAGAAATAATAATTTAGGACGACAACTGCAGATAAATTAATTCGACAATATCTGCAGACAATATCAGAGATAAATTAATTCGACAATAGCTAATGCAATAATTATGTTAGAATAACTACAAAAAAAATAATTAAGAAAACAAATGGTAAAATATTGGAATAATTCTATTTACGGCGACGAAAGTTGAGCAGCGCAACAATAGAGTGCGTTATTTATAAGTTAATAATGATGTAATGGTACCTTCTTTAACCCAACCTTTTCCCACTTCATGTGGGGATGGGGCGATCGGCGAATGGGGATGGATATATGATGATTCATTTTGGTTTTGGCTGGGGGATACTAGGGTACCGGATGCACTTCCTGCCGCACCTCCCCTGAAGCGGTGATGATGAATGACATATGGGTGAATGATGAGTGAATGTAGGCAGGGGAAATGGGAGAACCCCGAGAAAACCTGCCGCGAACACCGCTCCGTCCACCACCTCGGATTCTACTTGGATCGGACCGTCCTCAGAGGTAGAAAGCGAGTGCGTTATACACTACGCCACGGGTCGCGTTCAATTGCACTGATTAATAGTATACCCACCAGAAAATCTAAGTACACAAAAATATTTCCAAAAAGTTAAATCTATGATTCCGCTCGAACTTACGTAAACTTTATCAGATCTTTGAGTGAAAAGAATATGAAATTATTTTCCGTCCGTTGGGTTTGAAAACCTTAGGAAATATTTTTAGTGTTTTTTCACTTAACAATCAAACAGAACACAGAATTTTACACTGCAATGAAAGTTAGGATCTAAATACGACTACTGAATCACAAGAACTTGAAAGAAAATTTATTTTAGAAAGATTAAACTGAAAAATAGAAAGAGCACATTCGCTACCGCATAAGGAGCAGGCTAGCCAACCTGCATAGTAAATAATCCAGAGGTAATCTCACAGCGCTCCATGACCAACGCGACGAAATAAAGCTTCCGTGGCGAGGAGGGGAATCCCGGAGTCGTCTGCACGCTTGCTAACTCAATTCTGTTGTCGGATTCATTGCGCCCTCGCCCTCACTGTCATTAACCCACAGCATCATCATCGTCGTCATCATTATGAAGCGTGACAAATGTAAATGAGACAGCTAACAGTGAACAGCTAACAGTGCAGCAGCTACAGCAATCTCCGAAAATGATTGCTACTTAAAGGTTTGGAGGTTGCGCGAGTCACGTGATATTCAGGGTTAGTGGGCAATCGGTGTGGGATAGGCGTCCGTTGGGATATTTGACCCATTTGGGATGAAATGAGGGGTTGTCAACGTCCTATAAATAGAGTTAAGGGTCGCAAAATGTGTGTTGTGGTGCAGGGATTGAAATACGAATTGAGTTCACTTTCGTAGGGAATATTGGTGAAATAATATTTCTAAAAGGTTTACAAATATGGTCAGTAAAATGTTTTTCACACAAATATATATTTTGGAAAATAATTAACCAAAAACGTAGGTCATAATAGTAAGCATTACAGTATTTTAAATGACTGGAAAATTAATTTTTTTAAATTATTAAAATCAGTAAACTGCGAATTAAATTACCTCCTTAAAATTACCGGAAGTAATTTTTACTCATGAAGTATCTTGTCACCATAAGCGATTATTCGTGTAGAATAAAATGGTTGAGCCCTAAGCACATTAATTTTAATTGTTAAAGTAATGCACAACAACATTATGACATTCCTATTCAGCAAAGATTCGTGAATATAAACAGGAGAGAGCATATCATGCAAGATTCATTTCAAGGCACAGAATAGTTCTCGATTCATAATGCCTGTCAGGGAGATCATTGTGTCTCATTTTATGAGTTTGTCAAAGGTGTGTGGGTTGAACTTTAATAATTCTCGTCCCACGCGCCATTGTGTGCGTGACAGGACATCAACAGCAACAGCAACAGCAAATCATTGCTGCAATTCAGAGGTCGAATAATAAACATCGCAGGTGTAACGAGGTTGAAGTTACTATACATTTGTAGGAACAAATAGATCGTTTCTGACTATTATTGTATACCGTACGTCGTGTTCACAGAAACAACTAGCTCTGCGGCGGTCAATGCACTGCAGCGCTATGGTCTCACGGTCCATATGTTTTTATTAATTTCTTTTACCGCTACATTCGACTTCTCTTAATGGCACAATTCTCTTCTCCCCATTCCTCACTGCGGCTCTCGCATCCGACTATTTATTTTTCTCGCGGTAATGCGTCACGGAGCACTTTTGTGACTTTTTCTTTATATCCCGAGACGTCCGCTAAGTTTCAGGCGGAACAAAGTTTTTGAAGAATGATAAAAACACTCATTCGGAAAGAGTTGCCTCTAGTTTTACGATATTGCACTATTTTTTAAAAAATTCAACTCCTCAAAATGTTAATTATTTTGTCACTCGACTCTGATTTAGCCAGAAAACACGTTTTATTTTTACAATACTAACAATTTGAGTCAAAACGATTCATTGCGTCGATAAGTGAGGTACCTCTACAGAATGACGAATCCGAGGACTTCCCTATAGAAGGTTTCACTTGACCGTGAATCAAATGTCTCTTCTTCGAGGACGTATTTCACGAATATGTGATCTGTAGTGTAGATTATCCTCGTGTTGCAATTTTAATGACCAGCGGTGTAATAATAGAAATAGCTCTACCATTTTCTATTACTGCGTTCCCTGTAATTCAGTTCTCGCTCCATCAAATACGTAGACTCTCCGATTTATTAAAATTTAATGGTACGTTTACTGTTTTACTTGCTAGTCGCTTTCGCGCAGTAAAACTAAAACGGACATACAAATTTAAGAGACCCCAGTACACTAAACATAAATTCCAAACAGTTATAACCAAATAGTATATTCTGAGGGGTTATAAAGTATTACGAAAAACGTTTAACGTATGAAAGTTTCGACTTTAACACAAGTTTGTTTACTTGTTTGTTTGTTTTTGCAATATTTTTAATCGGTTAAAAGTAAAATTATTTCTCATTACAGTTATCGCTCACAGTTATCTCTCTAACTTTTCACCCTAATCGTGTTTTTTTCTTTTTATAATTTTATTAAGAATTGATTCTTTTAAATAAGTTTTTGAAGTATTTCCGAAGTTTTTAAATTAAATTTTAAGTCTTGATTAATAATTCGACACACATTAGATGAAGTTTTATTCCGAATAACTGATTATGGATACACTATATTTCACTAAATTCAGATACTCGTGAGGAAACGAATGAATGAAACAATTAACCGTAATAACGAATTTCCAGATATTAAAATTGTTTTCGAAGTCTATCGATCGCAAAAGCAACTTTTTCATCAATTTCACTTTACGAGGTAGGAACATAAAAATAATACCATCTCCTGAGAAGTGACACGATGCAAATTGACAAGTGCTAGACATCATATGTGAATAACACACAAAAACAAACTACGGGAATTGTTTATGATATTCCCACTCCCTTCTTCCGAACGATAAATTTATGAAGGAAGAGTATTTTATTCTCTTGCGCAAAGGCCAGCTTCTTTATGAACGTACGACCAAATATAATTTTTATGGCGCATATTAAAACTTCCATGATAATTTTCCCATGCCTCAAATAGAAGTATCGATAACAGCAGATGTTGTCAGCGAAGGATCTTCGAGTGCTTGGGATATTTTCACAAACGACCCCATCATTCAGAATATTCTGGATATCGCTGTAAAGTACAAAGCGAACGAGTCATAATTATCTGCTTGATTTGCCTCCTAAATACATATATACATAAATACGCACGAAACGAAATACTCTCAAACGAGTTCTCTATTATGTGAGCATCTCGCTCCCATTGAGCAGCCGATCTTTCACGTTTGAAAGATGGACGACGGATGTAGACCAAGTGCGATAACATCGCCAATCGAAATGATAATGCCTCCATTACCTTCACATTCGTTTTATTGTCTTCAATACCACACATCGCAGGCGATAGATAAAGCTGAAACTGCGATGGCGGTCGGAGGGTCATTTGAACCGTTTACTAGCGCTATTAGTTCCTCGAACCACCACTAGATACAGTGACCATCGTTCCCGGGGAGTTAGTGCTGTACGCCAGCGATACGCGAACAGACATTCGGCTCTCATGCATACATAATACATATATAAATGACCCTTATGGAAAGCATAATCGAAATTTCTTTCCCACATTTCTAATTATTTTGTAAACATTTGAGTTTATTATCATTTTCAATTGTTCTGTTGTTGTTTTATTGTTAAAATGTCTTTACACCTGACGACGACTCAAAGCAAGACTCGAAATCCTTTTTCGTTGAATTATTATAGTTTTGACCTTTTTATTTAGTCACTGGAGAGTTCCTTTATTTTCATTATCGGAATACCGTCAAACTGTTTATTACTACACGCAAAGACAGAAAGAGTTTAATCCGGTGCTAACGACTCCGGATGTTTTTGTTTCCTTGGAATTTTTTGAAGAAGAAAAAAGAACAAAAATAAATTGCGAAGATCAAAGACATTCCAGAGCACAACATTAATGTAAGCGTCCAAGTTAAGCTGCGATAAAATGTAGATCATACATTCTGCAGGAAGTAACACTTGTAAAATATCGAAGCATAAGAACCCTAACTCATGTTTTACAGTTTGGAAAATGTTACGAAATCTAATGCTGTTTTCCAGTTCTAACCATAAAATTTGATTTTGTTCACCCAAGATGACTTCTTTCCATTTCTATACACGTCAACCTTTAAATTTCATGTTTGCCACCAACATAATGAATTTTTATGGTAATGACTCTGTCAAGAAAGATGCTCTTTATTGTAACATATAATGCTATAATACGTTATTGTACATGTGTGCATATAAATATATTTAGAGGATGTGCATTACAGAGGATTTTAGTAACGAGAATCGAAAGAAAAATCGACCAGAAATCTATTTCATTTAGAGAACATTAAAAATTCTATAAATAATAGGAATAGACTTTGCGATCACAAAGTTTAAGAGCATTTTTATAATAATAATAATATTTGAATACATACAATACATACATATACAATAATACAAAATAATAAAACATTCATACAACATAAAACATAGATACATGAATAACTATAACTAAAAGTGGAGGATAAATTCTACTTTTCCCTCGGATAGCAATGAAGGGATCATTCCGGCATTTACCTTAAGGGATCGAGGGAAATCCAGAATAATCTCAATTAGGATGACGGCTTAGTACCCAACACATATAATACAAAAACTAAATAACACTAAATTAAACAAATTGAAAAAATACATAAGAAATATTACATAAAATAATAATATAAGGTCGAAACTAAAATATTTCAACGAAATAGAATATTTCTCGCGTTTCATTATTTGCTTAAAATCGTAACTTTTACGTCAAAATTAAGATTTAATCTATCACATTTCTCACATACATCGCTTCACAAAAAAGGCAATAGTTTAGTTAAATTGAAGGGAAAACAAAATTTTGATAACCTGTCCAAATTTTTATCCTTTGCTGTGTCTTTTCGTTTTCAAGTGTTTCTTAGATAAAACATCCTTTACCAGTTTAATAAATATGCAGTGTTACTGCCGCTTATACTATTCGCTGGGGTTTTTTTTCTCTCTCTCTCTTTTTTTCTTTTTTTTTTTGTGACTGAACTCAAATATGTATGATTGGCGAGTTTTCCTTCTGTGTTAACCCTTCCAATGTTTAGTCTTGGTTCTCAGACTCGTTATATGAATGGTGCAAATTTGCTTTGTTATTTCCATTTTGTCGTTTTATTTAACTTATAAAACGACGTATTCCCATAGTCGCCACATTTAAAATTCATGTGGGATATCGAAAGTGCTTCTATGTTGTCCAGTACCAGTTGCAGGAAGAGTAGGTATCAATCAATACAACGCGTTGCATTCATAAGACAGGTTGTGTAGCAAGTTGCTTACCTTTGCCGTAGGATGCCGCAGTTATGCAAAACCAGCTATTCGTCCGCATTTAATGTATTTTTTTCCCCGACAGAACTGAGATGTTTGAAAGACTCAAAACTAATATATACTGTATTCCTAGTTTTTTATCTCTTATTTGCAAAAAAATCAGTCACAATGAAGCAAAAACCAATTATTAACTCTGAAATAAACAAAGAAAAAATATTTGTCGGTCCCGTTCATCAGACAGGATAAAAGTTGTTGAGTATTTAGGTACAAAATTAAACAGTATTCATAATGCCAACGTTTCGGACATTTATTTGTTGTAGAGTTAGTTACCTGGATCCGGTTTAAGCACTCAGTGATGATAATACGAGGGAAATTAGGTCTGGAGTGGCTTGGTTGAGATAGGATGACGCAACGAATGGCATCAGTTATGTATGAAGGATGTAAAGTTATTGTGTTCGGGTTATATACAGATCGATGTCATGTCTATATAAATGCATTATTAATTGTAAATACAGGAGGGTAATGGTTTGTCTTAGTTATCAATTATTGGTTGACTGTGGTGTAATTGAGAAGCAGTTGTGTCTAGCCCTGAAGAAGGACAAAGAAATGCTCGAAACGTTGGCAGAATAAATGTAGTTGAATTTTTGTACCTAAATACTGAACAATCTTTGTCTTGTACAAAGCATGTGTAATACACAGAATGTACGACTTGGTTCAACAAGGTAATTTTACTTATTTTCGAGGTAAGTAGTCAAAATAAATGGGGGATTTACTACAAACACACGAATCCCCACAGACCTACTATATACGTTTCTTCAACACCTGTTTTTCGACGCGAAGTGACAAATCGCCCTCGCAGGTGGTCAACCTCTGTGCGAAGTGAATCATGAAATAATTCTAGGAAGCTATTCCTCTCGCCACTGTGGTGCGCTCACAGCTCAAAATTAATATGGAATAATTGCAGTCATTTGTAGGAGGAGTTGCAGCTGCTACTCTAGGGGAGCGCTGAAGCGTCGTGTTATTCCTGGCTCCATACGACAGACCGACCGACCGACCGACCGACCGGCAGAGAGAGTGAGAGTGAGAGTGAGAGAGAGAGAGAGAGAGAGAGAGAGAGGGGGGTAGGGGGTGGTGGACTCACGCGCATCTAGATCACTGTCGATTGGTGGGTACACAACATCCAACAGGTGAAATAAAATCACAAAGCACACAGTGGACTGATAGAGTCGTTTTATATACATATATAGCGTGCTACTGAAGCTTATCTACATGGAGCGATAAGAATGAGGACAAGGGTGGTATGGGGTATTGTTAGTAGCTGGATTTACCAGCAACTTGGTCCATGTGAAGGAGTTAGTGGGAGTAGTTACTAATAGTAAGAGTTAGTGATACACCATGAGTAGTAGGAAGAGGAGCAGGACGAGGAGGATAGAGGAAGGAAGGAAGGAAAGGGAAGGAAGGAAGGTTCGCTTTATCAACTGGGAGGACATAAGATTTTTTTCTTCTGGTCGTGCTGGGAGTTGAACCCGGGGGAAGAGGACGACTTAGTGATGAGCAAGAACGCTATCACCTGAGCCATCGGAGGAATGAGTTGCAAGTGAACTACTTTACCGCGCCGACACGTGAATCACGGAAGCGAATCTATAATCTATAGGGATAAAAATGAACCATTTGGAATGTGCGTTGCACGGAAATCGGAAAGAGTAATCGATGAAAGTATTTAAAACTTCAAAAGATTATTATTCTTAAGGATTATTGCAATTAAAAAAGATAACTTGATAAGATAATACTGATCAACTACAAGAGCAGAGAAACAATTAATATTGGCTGCTAAGCAGTAGATGTGAATCTTCTCTCGCATAACTGTTGACTACAGGAAGTTTGCTAATGTGACCGCCAAAGTTCAACTGCGATAGAACGAGAGGCGGAAGTTTGTTTATTGATGCAATATTATGAGATTGTATGTAGATAAAATGTTCTTAACGAACAGCAACAAGAATTTCCGGGACAAATTTTTAAAAAAGAGTTCGCCTTGTAGCTGCGCGTCTCACTTGAGAACATGACGGAGAACATCTTGGGAAAGGCGAACATTTTTCACGCCGATCAGACGTCGTCTCTGCCAAGATACGCGAAGGACAGCATCCTCCACTTGACGCTCACGTCGGCTTAGCTACGAATGGTTCACGTCTTCACACACTTCCCGATACGTTCACCGACACGTCGCGACTTGATTTCTCTCCGAAACATCTCTCAAATGCATCACTAACTAAAATCTTAACTCACCCCTCTGGTGGCTCAGGTGGTAGTGTTCTTGCTCATCACTAAGTCAATTCCAGAAACTTTTTGTAGTTTTTCACGTTTTTGTAGTTCCCAGTTGAAATAGCTGTGACTACTATAGAAAAGCGAACCTCCCTCCCTCCTCCCACTCACGTCCTATCATCACTAACTCAGCTAAGCGGCCCACCCATACTACTACCATTCTACCCTCCTACCTCCTATCGCTCCTATAGCACTAAGCTGCATTTCCCAGTTAGAAATACTACAATAAGAAAAAATGTAATCTTAGAGAGCACTTTTCCGTTATATTTTCTGACAGTCAAATAAAAGTCTCTATTAGGAATCTCTGGTTTAAAAAGTTGTGATCTGTAATACCTTTTGATCATTAAAGTAAATCATAAAACTATAGAATACTATTTCATTTAAAATAAAATTCCAACACTACGTTATTTTTTACAATGCAAATTTTTGTACTTGTATTTGGCTCTTCAGTAAACAATTAAAATGAAAAATGAGCCAGTGTGTGAGTTTGAAAATATAGAGACACAGAATTCTCTTCCCAACTTATTAATTATGTTCCCTGGCGGTGAGAGGTTCACCGCAATCTAAGAGATTTCTCTCTTCCCGATACTCCTCCTTTCAAGACTTCATCGAGTGACTAAATTACTTTCAAAAGTTCATCGATGCAATCTATCTCAGACACACTGAAGAAGGCTAAGTTTGCGTTTAATTTTTCCAACGCAATGGGATGAGATCGTCGCAAAATCGTCCAAATTCAACTTTGGTCAAAAGAGAAAAGAAGACGGAAATATGAAGCCGTGATGAAAGGCAAAACTTAAAATAGTTCGAAACGTAGGCAAGTTGATGTTGGACATTTTTGTCACGACTGGAGCATTACAATAAATTATGACATGTCAATAAATTATTTAGTCTCTTTCCAAAATTATATTCTCCCTTTTATCGAGAATCTTCAATAAATTGTTTTTCTTTTTTGTTAATCACGGCAGCCAAAAGCAATTAATCTATTTGGAACGAAAACGACGAAGAAAAAAGAAGAAGAAAGGATGAGAGAGAGAGAAAGAGGATGTGACCGTCGGTTGGAGGAGTTAAAGGGTTATCATCAATCATCACACTTTATGCCAATCAAACCTGTTTTCATTTGCGAATTTAAATAGTTTTTTTTTTTCGTATAATGGTCTTATACGTTTAGATATTTTTCTCCACACTTCATTAAAACTATCAATTTCTGCGCCGGAGGGTGTTAACAGCTTTCAGAATATAGCTCATGATTTATCTTCCTCACATTAGGTTTTCTCATATGATCTGGGAGGAGAAAATGAACCATTTAATCTATTAAAAGTGGTAGTTTAATGTAAATTACAACTATTACTTGTTAGAAGGGTGAATAAGAACTTGCACGTCTAGTAATATGTAATATATAAGCAATTTCAATATTATATCCCTTAAGCTGTACAAGATTCTCTACCACTATTCCTCGATTAAATTTGGTATTGTGAATTAGAAGCAGTTCACAGTGGAAATTCACCGCCCAGGCTCTGTCCAATAGAATAATTAGAATTTATTTTAATATTCACCAAATTATTACTTTCATAAATATTTAAATAGTCTCGATTGCAGCATTGAATTGACGAAATAATATCTATTCTCCTTTGTAGTTCAACTTACGTAGTTTGAATAGATCACTCGGCGACAAAATTTTAAAACATTTCATGAATAGAATATCATGCCATAAATGAAAGTAGCATGAATAATAAATAATCAATCATAAAAGTTTGAGGCAATAAGTAAATAAATGGTAATTATAAAAAAGTATTTTTCTTAATTTTATTTTCTATCGCAAATATTTTATTTCATTCAAATAAACGACGACCCATTTATTTATTTTTCGGATGTGTCTTGATGAATTCAATTTTTCCTAGTGATTTGGTTGGTTTCAATTGGATATTAATGAAAAAAAACTGTTCTACCATGTTAAATTTAAGTCACTGGTCTTCATAATAACATTTTCCGGTCTACTCGTTGTGAAACAGGTAGCAAGCGGAAACGGCACTTCTGCAGATGGTGTACGATCAATAGTTGATAAAATCAATCCGATTAAGTTATTACTTTGAAATTCTTTGCTTTAAGTTCTTAACAAGAGATTAGTTAAAACATCTATGCATGACCATTACTCACAGGATAAATCTTGAATGATGACTCCCTTCATAAGAACTCTATTCAACTCGATTGCTCCGCATTAATCCGTTGCCTTCGAAGTACTCTATAGAACCGCGTGACACTAACTCTTANGGAGGGGCGGGGGGGGGGGGAAGGATGTCGGTGACTCTGCTGCTCATTTCGTTTTAAATAAACATTTTTCCTTCGATTTCAAATATAGCCTTTCTGAACGTAATGTACATTAGTTATAGTATCATATAAAATTGGTAAATTTTATTCCATTTTGGAAGACATTGATATCTGTATTCTTTCGCAACAATTGTGTTGGTATACCATTTCAAAATAATTTACGACGGTATTTTTATATTTTTTAACATTCCAATACTAACACACATAATTATGAAAATTGGAATTCAGATGAGGGATAAATAAATGATTCAATATTTTAATAGAAAAAAAATCACTTTTCAGTACAAAATAAATTGATAATTTATTTCTAAGTGTTTATATTTGAAATATTACAGTTGTCCGTAAGTCTTGAAACCGTGAAAAAAAAACTTGAAAGTCTCTTGTTCAAAGAAAAGGTACATTTACTTAGAAAAACGTAATTGAAATTTATTTTACTCATAAAATTACACCAGCCACCCACATAAAATGTTTAATCGTCAGATTGTCACAATACTTTGCGGAAGTATTTTTAAGGCTTATACCTATTGAAAAGCACCGTAATTTCAAAACGGAAATTTTTCAATCTAAGCACTCACGTTCCCCAACCGCAGCCGGTCGCTTGTTTACAACTACTTAGCCCGCCGCTTAGCTTCGTTATCAAGCCACTGCCATCAGGTCGTCTTCTCGAGCGGAGCGAATCTTCTGGTTGGCGTCTCGAGGTGTCAGATCGATCGTGATAAACCTGACGGCCGGAGGGCAGCTGGTTTCTAATGCGGAACATCACACTACTAACCACAGAGGTGAGATCTTTTTATCGCACGCTCTATTAGTAACCACCCACGTTCTGGGAATCCCCGGCGGACAGCGATAGTTAAGGGAGATGTAATGATTGCGATAAGAAGCTATGAACGATTCTACTTGGTCACAACAGAACAAACGTTTATTGCCGAAATAATTCACTTCGTTAGCACGAAAACAGTGAAGCGCGAGACCACGAGACACGAAGATCGCAACAATGGACTCAATTCATATTTGTATATTCCTATTTTCTACGTAATGGATCGAATGTATTCAAAGTTTATGGATTTTCCTAGCAGGTTTTTCACGAAAAATAAATTTAATTGAGTCAGTTGAGTTCAAAGAGGACAGAAAACTTCGTTAAATATTTGTTCCAGTTGCGTTTTACAAAGAATCAATATCGTAGAAACATTTAACTCATAACTTTTATTTGATAGATTTCACTGAGAAAATTCATGTGCGTCAATCATTTCATTAAATTATTTGAAATATTTCGCAAAAATTATAAAAAGAATTTATAGAGAATAATACGAGAAAATATATCTTGTTTACCAAGTAAATTTTTATGTTCTAAAATTGATAGCATTTTACTAAATATTTTATTTTCAAGTGAATGTTAAGAAAAGTGAAGGTAATTGTGTGATGTGTACCAATGTCGAAATCTCATTCTTCCAATAAAAACTTTCCTCAACCATAATTGGACATTTGGGCGTTCAACAAAATTGAAAATAATCCTCTTTAATTCGGATTCGGAGCAAATTTTTAACTTAATTAGAAATCGTATTTTCGCCTCGAGATCCCTTACTATTTCTTGACAACTTTAATAAAACAATTATTTAAACCAAATTATGCTTCATAGCTGCAGATATGATTAAATATTTAACATACTGTATTGGACGAAAGAAATGTATCAGCAAATAGCACGTTATTCGAAAGTATGTGTATTATTTACATAAATTTGTTGAATTAAAATTCACTCTAGTTGACAATAATAATTTATGAGAATGCTTCTCTAGCGAGGAAAGAGATGTGTATAAAGTTTCTAATGCAAAGAAAAAAATCACGAAATTTTATCAATGAATGCTTTTTAACAGGACTATATGAAATGTTTCAGCTCAAAACAATATGAAAAAGGTGAGTTGCAGTTACCATTTGTAAATACATTACTGAAATTTTCATGTTTTGCCATGTTAACAAATTTATTTGTTTCATAACATAGTCGTCGTCTTCAGTGAATTTACAACAAGTTGCAGAAGATAAAATAAAGATGATATAACAGAATTGCAATTAAGAAGACAAAAATTTTACAGAATAATATTTATGTCCGTGTAATGAATGATAAACCAAACAAATATTACGATTTTAAAATATAAATTTTCTGAATGCCGAAATAATAGGAATGAAGTAAAATCAAGTTCTGGTTCCAAATTCGGTTCAGAGTTAAGGAGCATACTCATACACTCATAACCACCATCATACAAAAGTGACGTAAGCAACGAGGCTGAAGGAACGTTGAGTAAACATCCAGTGGACGGACAGCCAAGGAAGGAAGGAAGGATACAACGACCGCACGCAGTCGTAAAAGTTTGAGAAAAAATAAAAACATACATCAAGCAAAAGCAAAAGTATTTTATCAGAAAATAAAAGCGTAAACACATGAAAACTCTAAGTCGTAATTTATCTTGAAGATAAACAACAAACATGTTATTTTTACCCCAAAAAACCGAGTGCTCTTGTAACATGTCGAGGGAAATAATTTAAGAAGGAATGCGATTGAAACGAATCTTGGTTCATAATTTTATGAGCAGAAAACATCGGATTTCGTTGGGAGAGTAACAGAGTAATTTTTGCAGTCGTTAAATCGGAAATAAGGGTAACAAAAACTGGGGGGGAGGGGGGTAATGAAGGAATTCTGAATTCAGCGCGTCAAAACATACCAATGTGTGTGTGTGTGTGTGTGGTTTTATTTAAAGAGTGAACACAACTGTTTCGTGATTTACGCGTCAGACCTCAAAAGGAAAAAAAGTGAAATGTCCTTTTGTAATGTCCCGTAAAATATAGATGAAAGTGATGGAAAAATACAAAAGGAAAACATTGCTACAAATTAAGGTAAACTTCTATCGTTTTCGGCATTAAAAACTGGTCGATTTTTCGAGAGCGTTTCCTCCCTGAGTCGCATTGTATTACACCATTTGTTATGATTGCTATTATCTCATTTAAATGACCGATGAGGTGTGTTTTTCAAGTTTAATCAAAATAAGTGTATGATACTCTGTNTGTTTTTCAAGTTTAATCAAAATAAGTGTATGATACTCTGTTTATTTATGCTAATTTAAGAAATTTTAATTATTTAATTATACCTAGGCCTAGAGTTCTTCCTTAAAAGAAATGCAGAACGATGGAGCAACCTCTCCCCCAAGACAAAACAAATTCTGTATGAATTGAAAATTGTTAGAAATTGTTGCAAATTAAATTTATATGCTATTATTGGCTGAAAAAGTGGATTAGTAGAAGTTGTTGTAATCAATAGTTTTTGTTCATCACGCTTCCACTTGTCAAACAACTTCTCAGGTTTCATTGTTAAGTGCCGGGTTAAAACGTTTAAACACCCCTTGTCCACTTCAAGTGCTGTGAGATGCGGAGGTAGTTCTTACGGAGGGAGAGTCAGTCGTCGACAAACACACCTCAGGGAGTGTGACGTCAAGGATGCCACTTGGCACCTACGTATACGTCTGAACATTCCATTGCCAGCGACCGACAGCAATTCCTCTGGGTGGCAGTGGCAGTGGTGGTAGTGAATGTCATCAATACTTTTCTTCTATTAATTTCAATATTTCATTTCACATTTGGAATTACGTTTTTTTATATAATAAATGGACCGCAGTACGTATTTTATTAAATAATTTTATAAATATTATATCCGCCTCTGCCCTTAGCCCTTGGGTCCTTGATCGGAATTGATGGGATGATCCCTTGTTTGTTTCCGGAATGTAACTTAGTTTATTGTAACCCTCCCCCCACGTGGTCATATGCAGTTTCCAACTGCTGCTTTGACATTGTTTATTTATTTGTGTCACTTGGCATTTCCTATGTACACAATATAGACACGATATTGTATTTGCTTATTGTTGTTAGATCAATGGGATCAATGAGTCATAGAAGATAAAGAACAGAGTATAACGTACAAAACACCACAGAGGTACAGAAATGAAGCAATTTACAATATTTCACAGAAGAATCATTATTCCTAAAATGCCGTATTAGACCTCAGCACTCGCTTAAATTCAACCAATCTCGCCGCACAGTGTCTTAAATTTAGAGAAAGAGAATTCCAAGCTCTTTTTAATCCATTCATATACGCATTAAAACCAATTTTTCTTAGTGCAGTGCTCTAGGATATATATATATATATATATATATATATATATATATATATATATATATATATATATATATATATATATATATATATGTGTGTGTGTGTGTGTTATTTCCGAAATTTTATTTTGAAGTTCCTTGAGAAAACAATTTTCTAACTTCGTCACATTCTGTGTCTCATGTAATAAGCGTCGCGTAAAAGTAGTGCATCGTCATAATGATGTGACAGTTGTACCTATAATGCACGCAAACTAAATCTTGCTCGTACAAAATCACGATTGTCTTATCTCATACATGGACCAGGTTTACATGACGTATATCTAAAGAAGTTTCGCTGTACAGACTTAAGATTGTAAATGTTGTCTTCCTAGCGTGGAGACCTTACTGTCGACCCATGATTTAGAACATTCGGATATTCTCACATTTTTTTTATTAATTAAAGTAATGTATTCCTCGAAACTGTATTAATTTAATTTTGATGTAGCTAAAGCCATAAGGCGGTCTCCTCTTCCGTCATTTAATCTTATTAATCCAAATACATATTGAAATTTAAAAATAAATGCAAGGTAATATGGACACACATTGTTCGTATAATTCACCAAAAGTAATTTACTTGATTGTGAATATTTTTCAATATTTTATAACATCACTGCATTACAGAGCTTAACCTGAGAAACTTCGTCAGTCCTATATTGCAAAGGTCGAGAACACCACGTTGGAAGAGTATTCTCCCCAATATTTATATTTCAGAGCATTTAAAAAAATCTGAAGATACAAGGTCTTTTCTCACTGGCATCATAACAATAATAAATTTATAGAAATAAATCATTTACAAACACTGTATGACCAAATGGAAGACAATAAACTAATTTACTCTCCGGAAGCAAGCAAGGGAGCATCCCATCAATTCCGATCGAGGGTCCTAAGGCAGAGGCGGATTTAACATTTCAACACTTTACTCCTAACAATTAAATTAGTTAGGTAAATTCACTAGACTTAAGTACATTTTCTAAGCACACATCTTACACAGCCATTATTCTACACCACACGCTTAACTGTCATGTAGTCAAGAAAACATTGCACGTAATCAAATGAACAAGTTAAATGGACAACATCAAATTTAACTTCAGTTCCCATAATAAAGGTTCTAATTATAATTTTCTCCACCTGCTGTAGTCCCCAGTCATCACCAGCAACAGGAGCAGCTTAGAAGCAAGAATATTTCATCCCGGGAGGCAACCACTAATTTCGAAGCGACGCGTTCACAGCTCCGGGGCTGAAGGGTTGCAGGAAGTGATTCAAGGGCGGATGTCGAGTGTCAGCCAGTGTGGGCAACCCTCCCCCCAAAAAAAACAAGGACCAGGACGCTACGGTGCTGTCATCCCTTTCAGAACACACTGAGCGTAACTCTGTCGTAAGGGAGAGTTAGAACGAACGAACGCACGCCGCCTCCGACGAAGGAAAAGCCCCGGCCGGCGGCAGCGCCTCTGGCGGACACAAGACTCATTTGAGCTGAGGACAAGTGAAGGGTGGGATTACGAAAGGGAGAGAGGGTGAACAAATGAAGGGTATGAGTTCACGAGAAAGACTTTGACTTTGACTCATTTTCTATTTTATTTTACGCCTTTTGTCGAGGTTCATGCGATGAGGCCTTCAGGCTCTTCCTCCTAACCATACGACTTGAGTGAGGGAATTGAGAAGGAGAGATGTTGGGTGGACAAGGAACCTATGGTCCCGAACCGACATTTGTCTAAAGTAGGTGAGGCTAAAAACCCCAGCTGAAAACCTCACCTAGTTCGGTCGAACGGGGTTTTGAACCCACGCTCTCCCGCTCAGCGAAGACGCTACCACTACACCACCCACCGCTGTCAGTGAAATTTTCGACTCTCGGTCGTCATTCTAGAAAGAGATTCAATTTACCAATAAATATTGTACGACATAATTTCAGAGATGTGATGTTAATTTCTCACTCTAGATACTGATTAAATTACATTTTTCATGCATGTTGTTTGTGATTGTCCCTTTTATTTATAATAGTTTATTTCTAACTGTATGCAAACTAGATCTACTGTCTACATGATCTCTGTAGCCCTATCCTGACCGGGGTTTTTTCCGGTTTTTCTCAAGGTAATGGCGGATTTTCCAAAGGAAGGGAATGTCATTCAATACTTTTGTTAATATTATTCTCGAATTCTGAATGCACATTATATCTATATTCATTTTGGAATAATAAATTGATCACAGTAAGTATTAAATCCACCATTTGTGCCCTTGATTGGAATTGACGGGATGGTCCCTTACTTGCTTCCGGAGAGTAACTTAATTTTATTATCCACCAAGTGATTATATGCAGTTTGCAACTGCTTTTTGACAATAAAATTTATTTAAAAAAAGAGCACTTGTCCAAAAATTATTTTTTTTATATTTTTCACAAAAACTTTATTTGTCAATTATAATAACATATTTTGAAGAAACTACAACAAGTTGTACCACTCTTCTACGAAGTGTACTGATTTTTTAGGAAGTGATAAATGTGTCAAAAATAATACAACTGTGCAATAGAACCATGTTTTTAAATATTGATCAATGTCATTTTTTACGACTAATAGATGGCATTTCACTCAATTGAAGACGAAGCAATACTCTTTCCTCGAAAGAGCAAACCAAAATATTTACTGATTATAAAACTTTTTCGTTACAAATTTACACGTGAAAAATGAAACATTCATTGATAAATACTTGAAGTACTTAATGCTCACATGTTGTCATAGCGCTGGTCTCTGTATCTGTGTTTTTTTTCCGTCTCTTTTATACTCAGTGCACTTTTTCGAGCATGTCACATCTTTTTACCTTTTTTAACGAAATACGAAACAGCATTTATGCAAATCAATCGAATTGAAGGGGGAAACGACGAGGCATTCACATGACAAGGATACTGTAATGGTCGAGTCTCAATGAATAGTGGATGAGGAGTTGGAACATTGGCCTCCATATTAATGGGACAAGGTTGGTCATACTTTCTTCATACGTGATCACAATCTTAAATATTGTTAAAAAGTAATTTATCATTTCTCATCGCTTAAATTACACATGACGTATTGCAAGGCAAAAATAATTATTAGCAAAAAAAAAACAAAGTAATTCTTCAATATTAATCTTGCAGAAAATTTTGTCAACAAATACAAGGTATCATACATTAATACGGACATGTCCCCTAGACAATTCTTTCTTCTTCTGCCTAAATGACCTGACCTCACAAATGATGTATCTTACTTCAGAGCTTTGAAAAGAAGAGTCGACGATTTCCTGTTGTTTCATCTTTCACTTTTTCATTTACGAGAAAACAGCATTTAAAAATGAAATCAGGAAAAATCTCTTCTTCATTCATTTATTGGGAATCGATGTACCTTGACAGATGAGAGTCTGTTAAGTAACAAGCAACATTCGCCGAGGATTGTTGTACGTGACGCTCCATTGTGAATTATGGAATACAACTCGTGGCTGTTCTGACGTCCTCTTTGCATTGTTAATGCCAAACATGAAACGGAATAAATTCATCTTTCACTTTTTCATTTACGAGAAAACAGCATTTAAAAATGAAATCAAGAAAAATCTCTTCTTCATTCATTTATTGGGAATCGATGTACCTTGACAGATGAGAGTCTGTTAAGTAACAAACAACATTCGTCGAGGATTGTTGTACGTGACGTTCCATTGTGAATTATGGTATACAATTCCTCGCTGTTCTGACGTCCTCTTAACATGGTTAATACCAAACATGAAACAGAGTGAAACTTGCATACAACTAGATGATATTGGGGAAAATGGAATCTGCCGTATTATTCAGGTAAATAAAATGGTCTGACCACTTAATAGTAACCATTCGTATTTTCATACGGAATATAGGGTACATGCAATTTTCCTTGCTATTCCATCCGATACAAGGTAAACGGTTAAACGGTGACATTGTATGATTTATTTCAAACAATTTTTGTACACTGCAAATATTCGACGACATAATTATTAAGATAAATTTAGTGGGGGAAAATGCGTTTTAATTCTCTATGCGCGGTGCTGCTGAAACTATTCGTGATACCACGAAAGTGGTATTTAGAATTCCATCCATCCATTGTCTGTCTAAACGCAGCGATTCTGACTAAAGGCGGACGTGAATATCATTCGTATTTCGTATTTACGGTAGTATCCGCTTCTCGTCGATACGCATGCTCTAGAATTTTTATCACTTGAACCAAAGGCACCTTGTAGGGGCACAATGTTTGATGAGGCTAGCAACGTCAGGAAAAGAATATTTAACTTTTTCGGAGAATAAGATATTACTGTTAAAGACAAAAAAAATAATTTTTATTGGAACATGTGCCCAACAGGTGAAAAATGTGCGAGAATTTACATGAATTATCTATATTAACACAATACGTACATCACAAGTTAGTTAAGGGCTCTAATGACCTAGCCCTAAAGTCCCACACACACACAAAAAGTTAGTTCGTATTTACTTGGGGTAGAGGCGAATTTGCGAATAGGTCGGGACGTTATTCATACTGTTATCATTGATCTCAAATTTTTTAAATAAATAAACAACAGGGCGCATATTTTAAATAACTTCATAAATCTAAAATCCGGCATTGCCCGATTGACCGCGATCGAAATTGATGGGATGGTCTCGTGCTTGCTTCCGGAGAAGAAATTTATTTATTAAATAATTTTATATGAGCAACCACTGAGGTACAAATACGATTTTTTAGAACAGATCGTTTCTAGCCCTAGTCTGATGTAACACATTACAATAAGAAACATTACAGAACAATTGAACATTATATAAAACGTAAATATGAACAATATGTTTACAAAATAATAATCATAAGTCTTAAATTGTTTATTTGTCTTGATTGTATAATAGAAGTTTATAGTAGAAATTTAGTGTTAATTTACAACTGCTTTTTTCGGCAGTAAATTTATTGGTTGACGTAGTAAATTCTAAAAGTGAAAATAATTAAAATACTCTAATTTGTTTAAGTTAAATTTGAGGGGTTGGGATAATAGGTGAAAGAACACCATCGGATTGCGGCGTGATCCTAAACCTCGTTCGCGTGTCCGTGACACGCCGCTGCCAGACTCCGCTGTTTTGCGATCGAAACGAACGAGCTAAGCACGGAGAAGGAGTGATGAGGAGAAGGGAGGGGAAAGAGGAGAGAATGAAACAAGGAAGATGTGTCACCGACACTGTTTTGTCTCTGCACTGAGTCTCGTAAGGGAGACGCATGGCGAACTTGTTTTGTTATGAGCTTCTTCTTCGAAACAATTATAATTCACGCGTCGTGTTTAGGCTCCGTTGTGTCAAGACATGATGACGATGCCAAGGAACAAAAAATTTTAAAATAATAAAAAAAACGACTGCATACATAACTCAAGAGAGAATCCTGCGTTTGTCTTTCTTTACCGTCGACCTCAAACGCAATACGTGTCATAAAAGAAAGGAAATATCTGAACTCTTACACCCACACATAAAAAGACAATAACTTGAACGAAGATGTAGTTTTTATATACTCTCCCCAGAACATCTGAATCGGGAAGTAAAAAGTGAGTGCTCAAAAGTTTCCGATGACTAACTCATCTCCTTGGTTCTTTTTACGCATTTAGAAACATAAAAGAATATTTGAAATAAAGTTGTGATCTGGAAAAAGTTTGACCATGAAAATTCAAAAACTTACTTTAGGATTGGAAAGTGTTAGACCCCGATTGATTAGAAAAATGATTCGAAGAATCTCCGAGGCAGATAATATGATGCTACACATGTTTTGAAACATTTCTCTACCACTGCTAACACCTCTGTAACTTGTGAAACATGTGGAAAAATATAGCCATATTCATTGACATAATTGGAGAAATCAAATTTGTAAAAGTCAGATTTAAATGCGTTATACTAAAAACTAAGAATTGTATTATTACGGAGATCGTCTGTTGCATAAAGATACTTCGATGTCATTCGGAAGAATATATCGAGAATAATTTCATCTTTTTGTCAAAAACTGTGATGTAAAGCCGATGAGAAGGCTGCAGCGTTGACATGGCAAAGGAACGGTTCAGCTCACGAAATACGTTACCTCGATTCATTACGAATGCACATCAGGCTTACTCTCTCCTTGGAAATGAAAATAGGTTTTGACTGAAATGTAATTATTCTTGAAGTAAATGATGGATATAAAAGCTTTTAATCGCGTCATTTCATACGTAGTCGTATAATCACTCTGATATGCAGTTCTGTTATCGCGATACACTATATTAATTGGTACTAATACAATTGCTAAGAAAAAAATTAGTTATTTCACTGTTTCTAAGTTGTTTTGTTCATTCTCAGTACGTTTGGTTTCAGATTGTGAAATGATAAATTAACATAATTCACATTTTATCTTTATACACAAGTAACTATTTTCCGAAAAAAGATTCTTCCGATTTAACATGACTATTTTTCCCGTTTGGTATTTAATTAGTCGCCTACGTCTTGAGGCAGAACATTCTCGTATTCTCCAACATGAGATAGTTAAAACAACGATGGGTCAAGACAAAGAAATTTTATGTTCCTGAATGCTATTCATTACACACGTACAACGGGGTTCGCTGCCATTACGTAATTATTTCATGGTACATATCGAAGTGCTATTGGCGTGACAAGCGTTACTTAACCATCTACAAAATTTCCAACAATTTTATCTATTCTGTTTTCTTCGTTTGCGATAGTATTCGTTGTAAAAAAAGCTCTCCCCCG
>NNCF01128841.1:1304915-1390836 GCA_002313205.1 Laupala kohalensis | reverse complement strand
GGGGGGGGGGGGGGGGGGGGGGGGGGGGTGCAACACCAGAAGTACGTCACTCACGTGGGGCCCTAGTGAGAAGACATGAACCGGTACTTCATCTTGTTGATAAATCAGTTATTCCTTTTTACCTAATACTAAGACGAGTGTTTTTAAGTCCAGTTTGTAAATTTATACCATTATTTATAAATAAATCATCGGGGTCGTAGGAACAGTAAGCAAAACTATAGAAGATAATCTCCAGAAAATTCTTCGAAAGACCTATCTATCTGAGGTCCAAAGAATAGCTATTGCAGGGACAGCTCATACGACCTTCTATGGACTTTGAATAATATTTATATAATCTGTGAAAAGCTCACGTTTCGACTTGGATTCAAGTCGTCGTCAGGTGATGAAGTAATAACAAATTATAACAATAAACATAACAACAGGACAAATGAACACGATATAAACAAAATGTTAACAAAATAGCAGAAACAGAAACATGTTATAACATTGTATTCTAGAAACCAGATAGCTTTTCTCTGCCAGTATGTAAATTCAAACTCCCGCGTGTATTTTTTATAAATATCATTTCTGATATACAACGTTTGTAATAATTAAGTTCTTTGTCGAAAATTAATATATTTTCCCAATCCATCAAGTGATCATTATTAATGCAATGCGAGGTAACTACACTTTGTTCTACTGATTTTTAATATATCTTTTGTGTTCCTCGATTCTAGTTTTTAACCCTCTTTTTGTTTGAACTACGTAGCTATGTAACATTACAATCTCTACATTTGATTTTGTTAGTACTAAATTGTTAGTACTCACGTGATCTTTCGCATCTTTCCTTTCCGTTATGGAATTATTTCTCTTCGCAAGATTTTAATTTATTTTTTTTTCATTAGATTATATAATGGACACTAATTGTACTAGAATCTTTATCCAAATCTGTGAAACGGTCTGATGGGCTCAAACGATTTTTAATTTTGTACTGCTCAATCGGCTCTCGCGAGCAGAAGTGTACATTGCAGCAGCGTTTCATTGCAGCAGTGCAGTGCAGGTCGCCAGAGTGAAAATGTGTGAAACCGTGAAAGCGAACGACGCTGGGCGACTAGCAATAGGACGAAAACCCGATTTAGAGAAATGAGATGCAATAAAATTTTAATTCCACTCACGCAAAAGAGTCGGTTTGAGGCTTAGAACCCATTAGAACGCTTAAGGAGCATTTGGACGACACGGTTGACGTGTTGTGCAATAGTAGTTATAAAGTGAATTTCTTCACGCAAATCGGACGATATATTCAATTACATTCGTTCAAGATTTGACTTCCTATAAAGATTTCTCATTTCGTGACATTCATTCATCAATATTAAAATGTCTCCACAAACCCAACGAAATATTTAATTTCGAAACTGACTACATTGAAATTCTATGACGTTTTTTATTCAAGATGTTTCTCACTTCATTTCCTATGCAGCGTTGAACTGCGTTACGGAAATATTACGAAACTTCTCTCGAATGAATGTCTGGCACGTGTGTTTCCTGATTTTATCTCCTCTGTTCTTCGCTGTTCGTGACGGTAACAGCTTGTCATTCGTCTGTTGCATCTTTCGGAAGCAGAGAACACGGAATCTTTATTCTCGTCCCAGATACATAAACGTCGACACAAACTTTGAAACGAAGAGCTTCTCGTTGCACGAAAGTATTCGCTGAACGTAACACACTAACATATGGAAAAGGTGCATCGCACTCTCCCAAATCTTTAGCCTTAAAAATTCTCTCTTTTATTCATTTATTTTAAATTTTCACTAACGCTTTTTCTGTTGTTTCAGCGTCTTGTGAAAATAAATAAAAACGATAATCCAAATTTTGAAAAGAAAGCGGAAGTGCAGCGCGATGTGTAAATGAAATCCAAAAATACGTTTCTTTTCCCGATGCATGCAAAGTCAAATCTCAAGTTTAGTTTCGAATTCGTTATCGGGGGAACAAAGTTTTTAACACACAAATACTACATTACATCATCGCCTACTATGGAAAATAAACTCTCCTGGAGCCATTTCGTAAAGATCCGAAAAGATCTCGAAATTTAAAAAAATGGATTGAAATTGTTTTAAATGAAATCGATAGTAAAAATTATATTTGTCATATTTGGGTCGTTTTTTGCATGAAAAAGTATTGAGGTCAATGGAGACAAAGGGTATAGAAAATGCAGTGCAGAGCGAATAGAATTGTAGTGTAGTGTAGTGAAGTGAAGTGTGCGTGACTGTTCACAGCAATCCTGTTTTGGCGTAATTTTTATAGTCATTAATTTTCTTTAATTATATTATCGCAATTATTTTTATATTAAGGTTATAGCAAGAGTAATGGTATATGTGTGTATATTGAAGCGTGCTTGTACGTATGACTGTGAGTCTGAATCTCTTTGTAAGTGAAAATGTGTTTCTCTACGTATGTGAATATACACACATACAGGGGTCAAATTTAATTTTTTTAAATTTCTTTGGTGTATTATCCTTTTCGCTTATTGCGTACTAATTTTCTAAGAATTTTATTCCGTGTATGTGTATTTCATAGATATTTGGGTGAATATTTTTTCTTTAATATCACGTTATCGTATTATGTATATTCTTATTATGTCTATTATGTTTTCCATCTACAACCGAGCATTGCTCACTTGCAGATTAATAAATTATCATTATTATGTACACAATTATAGAAAATAGAATACTCTCGGTTATCTCGTTGAAATTTCTGCATTTTTTTCTACGAATCTCCGTCACTATTTTCAGAATGATGTTCTATGATGTTTCTTTAGTGGAGAGATATTCGTTAGTACTATGAATGTCATCTCTTCATTGATATAATACAGGAGATAGGATTTTAGACCGTTTATTGAGAAAATATTTATCATGCAACCTATATTCTTGAGACACACTTTGAGAGATACCCATAATTGATTTTTTTCTGATGAGTTTCAGACTTTTCTGGACTTACAACTTTGGCATTTCTCAAAAGGTCTGTCTCGTAAACACCATAGTAAACTGTCACACACGGCCGACTCAAGATGTGAATCGAAATATCTTTTCGTTCTTTCTATGGATTGCTGTCAAATCTACTTTATTTCTTTCGAGTATTTTGAAGTTCCATAATTTGCATTATCCACACAAAAGACGAGACGGCGTTGAATCTTTAAAGTATTGGGTTTGTTTTTGCTCTTTCGATGCTCCCGCGACAAGCAAAGCTCCCTGGGAGGTCGTTCTTGAACTTGTCTTTCTCCACTTGAGAAGTCATATCTTTGTAATAATATACCTCATTTTGTTGTCAATGGGTTGAATGTGACTGGAGAGAAATCCCTTATAGAAACAAGATGTAGTGATAACATACCCGTGTCCTCTATAAACCTCTACTCTACCTCACCAGTACCCGATCTTCTTATTATTTACCTCTCCCTGACCTTCTACAAGCATCTATTCCCCTTCATTCAACGACGACTTCTTATTATTAAGTAATGTACTTGAGAACTGGTCGTTTCGGGGAAGATAATGTGTGTGCGAAGGCATGAAAGTTGAGGTAAGGTCGTAGCTGTGCTACATACACTCGTACGAAGGAGTATGTTTAAGAGTCGTTTCGTGTGGATCCCTGGTACCCGAGGAAGGAAGGCCGGAAGGGGTGACCAGAGACACGCAAGCGAGTTCTTCCAAGCATCCGATGATATCACTCCCAACACATTTGCAGTCGAAATGAGTGATTCCCAAATGAGAAGAAAAAATGTGTTTTTCAACAACTCCATTTTTCGTCCTCGAAACGAGAAAACCATTGCATTGCCGGGATTTTTCTACGGTTTTTCTTCAAATAGACGCCGATTTTATACGGAGGCTCTCTAGGGTTTTGCATAGGGACGGCGGTCTACTGTAATAACTAATCTGGAATTTAGAGTTGTTTTAATGGTTACTATTTTTAAACAATATATTCCGAATAATCTAGTTCGATAATAATAAGTACTTGTGAACTATACTTTTTGGTATTTTATTAAATAAGAATTTGTTCGTCTTCTGTTGACGTAACTTTTTATTCTTAAACGTGTTGAAACCTTAAAAAATCCTTGGCCTCTGCCTCGGAATTGATGAAACACGTCCTTAGCTTCCTTAGCGGACAGGAAATTAATTTATTGTCCTCCACTTGACCAACCTGACGCAATTTGCAACTGCTTTTTTAACAGTCAAGTTGAATGAAAAAGACGCCAGAACATAAAACGAAAATATTTCGCGAGGATTCACAGGGAGGGGTTCACGAATAAGTTTCCCTTCGTTTAAGTCTTCGTGCTTTCGTTTGAGTCTAATGTAAAACTGCAGCTTCTGAGATGCGCATTCACTTGAACGTCGAGGACGATCGTTGCAGGTGTAGACGTACCTTACTACATATACGCTCCATGAATTCAGAGAACGCATGTCAAAATCCGGCGTATCGCGTATGTTATGAACAAACGATACCGTCACCAAGAGTGATACGCTGTTGATTCTTAATATATACATGTCAGCACGCTACCTGACTCACCTGTGACAGTGCGCTACCGCTCTCAGCTCATGTCAGTGCGCTACCAGACTCAGCTAGTATCAGTGTGCACTCAACCAGCGTCAGTGTGATATCACGTCTCCGCTCTCAGCTCATAGTGATCAAGACTTCGCTACCGACGCCGAACTCGTGAGTTAATACTCCTAACAAACAACAGTTCTCTTCAAGGAAGATCACGGACTTTACCAATTCGCGTGCCCCTGCTGTCATTGGGCATTAACTATTTCTACTGACCTTTGTCATACTACGGAAATAAACTAGTCCTGTTCATTTCTTGAAACTCACAACCTGTTAGTACGATTTATTTGTGGAACGGGGATTTATATATTCTTTCTCTTTCTCCACTTATCTCTTCTTCAATCCCCCCACACTACAAATAAACTATTACACAGGTATTGAGCCGAGGTTTGAGAAGCGATTTTTAGGACTGTACTAGCGATTAAACTCCGTTGCTATTTCTGTCCCTTTCCAACTGTGAGTGGAAGTGACCGAATCCCAGTGAAAGATTCACACAATCCTAACAGCGTTCAAATGTCGAAGAGGAAGAGAGCGATCTCTACGTCACAGAAACAAGTTACAAATTCTTCATTCTTTCTTCTCATTATAAAGGGCAAAACCCTACAATACACGCTCCCCTCTTGTTCCACATATTCATGCGCCGCCATCTCCTCTTACCCCCACCTGATTACGTAATGTGTATACATTACTTTACCATCTCCACGGTGACCACATACATTTTTGTCAACCACACACATCACCATGGAGATATATTATAATGTGGTTGGGTAAACGAATTTCCTTCCATTGAGCCCTGATGATTACAAAATGGCATTATTTTCTTATTTATTTGTCTGGCCGAAATGCAAGAAAACCAATCCCCAGTATTTATTATAGTTGATAACATTTCAAGTATGTAAATCTGTGTCCAGCGGTCGACAACTGACGCTCCGCAAAAAGACATAGGCATTAATAGCAACGTTCAAAGGTAATTGCTCTTGATAAAACTAGTTTGCTATAGCAAAAATATTAGATTTTTTGGAATCATATTTTTACAAAAAGGTAAAGAACAGTAAACATAAATTTATATTTCTGATATATTTGGTGTCCAATCAGGTGATGAACCAAATCCATGTTGGACAAGGTACATACACCAACCTCTTGAGATTTAGTAGCACCATTTGAGAGTTGAATTAAATAAGTATTCATAATTCTCATAATTAAAAATGTTATATATTTATTATATTAAACAGGTGTATTTCATATTTTAAAAATTAGAACGTTATACGACTGTTTTTAACAACGAATTCATTTTTTAACCACTACGCAGGACGGAAAATTAAAAGGATAAATTGAATACTTCCTGTGGTCCAAAAGATTGTCGGTTGCTGCTATAATAAATACATATTTTATCAATAATTATTTCCTTTCAATTAACGGCGCATTTCCGGTCATGGGTTATTACCAAATATTGCTGTCCTGAAACACCTCTACAGCTCCTATAACTGTGTAATAGGAATTCTGAATCATCCTGAATAACTCACAATCCGCAATTCATCTTCATTGATTTGATATTAATAAAAATTCCCTCGTTGTTGGAACCTCTCCACCCCATCCCCCATCCCCCATCCCCACCCGACATCACTCGCCAGAATTATTCTAAATACAATAAAGGAGATAAATGCAAAAGTATGAAGGTGCAGATTTGCAACTAATCATTTAAATCGTTTGGGTAAAATAGAAATTATTAATCTGAGAAGTATTTAGTACTCTATTTTTAGTAAACAGTATCTCTAGTATTTCGTGGGAAGTAAATGAGTTTTTAATTCAAGTTCTTATCGGAAAAGATAGAGAAGTAGAAATATAATGACCGGAAAAGAAAAGTGTCAGGACGAAGAGAATCTTGAGAAGAGTAAGAAAAAGTACATTCAAAAGAAACGCTGTAAACCGTAAGAGGCGCGAATGCGGGAAAAGAAAAAGCTAAGGAATACGTTTTAGAGTAGAGAAAGGAGGGTGAAGCGGAGAAGGGGAGTGTGCTGTTATATACGAAAGAAGTGGGGATGGAGGGATGGAGGGATGGACGGACGAATGTCAATAAGCCAGAGCTCTGCGTGTATAAGATGACGACTCGTCGTCAAGTCTTCTGGGGATATATTCGGGGAAGAGCGACAAAGATATTTACTCGATGTGAAGGCTAATGGACTACACTTCTTCCGTGTCTGATTGAAACGAAGACTATTCATATAAAAGAGAGGGATTGACACTTTTTGTGACGAGTTCCTCTCTCAAAGAAGCTCAACTTTATTACGAAATAGTCGCTTCTCAAGAATAAAATTACGTAGCACGCATGAAATGTCAAAGTTTTACGGAGTAGATATCGATGACTGTAAATAGTATATTGTCAAAAAAGCAATTAGAGGACAGGAAACTAATTTTATCTCCGGAGGGATGGTTCCTTGCTTGCTTCCTATCAACTGAATCAGCACATGTAAGAAAGGTCTCACTCAAGACAACCTAAGTTCCAGAAAAACTGAGCTCTGAAAATAGAATGAAAATATTACGAGCTAGAACTGGTATTGTTGAAGAACATTTCTATCAAGACAAAACACAGTAGTAGAAAACATCGCTTCAGTCGTTTATTCACAAGACAAAACGTGATTTTGTGATTCGAGTATTCTTGAAGAAGCAGTTAAAATGCCGGACTGAGCAGATGGTGGGTTTTACAATAATTTTTTGTATTAAAACGATTGTTTGGCATAAAATAAAATAATCCGTTTCATTTTTTGAACTTTTTTTCTTTGGGTGTGTGTGTTGGTAGTTATTCTTTATAGTACTAAGGCCGAGTATACAACTCAAACTACTAAAGTTAGAAACATGGACAGGAGCCGGCGATTTTCCTTCTTTTTACCTATATCTTGCAAACTGCTCGACAAATCAAATTAGACCATTTACGCAGAACCTGTCAATTTAAATTGTACATTAAAATCACTCAAAATTTGCGTTTTATAACAGCAGCAGCATTAATGAAACAGTCACCCTCAAATGTTGCCGGCCCCAGGTCCGAGCCTTGCGACACTCCTCATAAATCCCCCTCCTAGGGAGGGATTAAATTACAGATATAATAAACAGAATAGAGTTTAGTGCAGTAATCTTGAACTTTATTAAATTAGCATGAAAAGTACTAGATTAATGATGTGAATATGTATAAAAGGAATCAATATTATTTACTTTTAAATAGAGTTAGAAAAACAATGTTTGTTGATAAATTCAAACTCATATCACCACCTTTCATCAAAATCAATACATTCTTTAAGATAGCAGACGGGAATGTTGGGGAATATGATCATCGTGGAAGGCAGACGACGGGGTAGCAGCGAATAGGGAGCGCAACGCCACGCAGGGACTCGGGTTGAGGTCCTCTGAACACTTTTCCGTCGTGATTGTCCACCTGCAGGATATGTGGCCCTTGTGAAGAGATGGCGTCTGCTCGCTGTTGACTTTTCTTGGAACCAAGGGACGTAATTGAAATCTGTGACCGAACGCAATCCACGTGTCGTCGAAATGACATTTCAAAGGCGGTGCAGTCACAGGGGTTGAGATTTACGTAATAGAAATTTTAATTGGATGCGAATCAAAGTTGTGTGCTATGTGTTTAGCAAAATTGTTTCTCGTAAAAATCCTCGACATTCCATGTATATTATAAGATTTTTCTATCCTTACTAGATCCTTTTATTTTTACTTTCCGACCAGACATACAATCTATATATTATCTTTCTTATAAAAAATTGGACAATTTTTACTGACAGAAATAACCTGTAACTTGATTTATCTTTTCAAAAATTGCAATTTCAAATGGCAATCTCAATAAAAATGAAAGTACTTTTACTCAAAAGTTACCCTTGATATTTTCCACGTACTTATTATTCATGTCGGAGAAGAGAAGAAATTGCACAACATTACGAGATATTAGGTTCTCTCGCAGCTGAATTTTATATTTGGAATTCACGGAATTGCGAGTTGTGATCCTGACATCACATAACTTCATCTCCATTTCAAGATCACGATGCAATTTCAAGAGTGTCTACTCAAAGTGAAATGAATCTGTGAAGTGAAGTGAAAGCTCGTCTCAGGATTCCAGTGACACATTGCGATCAAAGACGGTGCATTCCAGAACAAAGCATTTATGTTAGGATCACTCTCAACGATTTCGGAACACTTTCATGGGTCCACACGGGGCGGGGCATCCTTAATACGCAAAATAAAAACAATGATATTAATGTAATGATAATTGGGTAATGGTGTATTCGGTTTTAATTCGGTTAAAACCCTCCCGTCCGCACACAACCTTGTCCCGTCCTTAAGACAGAGGCGACCAGATCCTCTCATTCGACACACAGCCGTCCAGGGCAGAGGAGGTAAGACGCTCGGATTACAAAATTTTTTCTTATTGCAAAATATTCAATAATTTCAAATTTTTCAAGTAATAATTTTGCAAACACTGATCTTTCAACTATTTATATAACCTTTTAATTTTTTAAAAGCAACTATTAATTTTTCCCCTGATTATTATTAACTAAAACATACTTCCGCTCTCTATTTTAATATATATTTTTGTGTTCATTACCATTATTATTATTACTATTATTAAGATCATTTTTACCAATAGCTAAATATATTCCTGTAGGGCACTGAAGATAACATAAGTTGTCGAAAGCCTCTTTGGCAGAATAAATAAATATTTTTCGACTGACAATAACTTACTTTCTACGTAGATGTAATTTCGATTTCACGGTCAACGACTTCACGAACCAATTTAAGGAATCGTTGCGCGCATCGCCTTCACTCACGAAGTCAAGTTGCCAACTATTTACGAAACTTGGAAATATTCACCAAAGTAGTTCTTATTAATTAACAATTCATTCTGCTGATTTTTTTTAAATATTAGATGAGGACAATTATTTTGTGATTTTCAAACTTGATAATTAATTTAGACTGTCGTTTGACTCCTCCTTCGACAAGGATCGCATTGTCTTCAGTCACGTGATGCGGCTGCCATTCCCGTCAGAACAGTATTTTCCACGGTTATCGGTGAATTATTCTTGAAAATGAAAATTTTAACGTCATTGCGTTCCTATTTCCATTTGATATGTTTCAGTAGGTTTTTTGCGCTGGGTTAAGCCGGTTCGTTTGTCAAGATATCAAAATAACACAATCCCGCGAAAGTATATCCATATAAGCCCACAGTAATTTAAAGTCAAATTATTCAAAATTTTGCGCCGTAAGTGTATAAAAATCCATCGCCACTGGATAGAGAATGGTTCAAACTATCATTTAAAACATACTTAATCCCATATTCGCTCTGACGCATATTATACCTTATTCATTATCAAGAACATTCATTGTATTAATTCGTATTATCAGATTTTGAAATTTTAAGTGAATGTGACGATAATTTAAGCGCCAATTTATCAAAATCCCCTCTGCGCCGATAGATCGATCAATGAATGTGGCGAGTGCAACGTAGTCTGCATGTGTCTCAACTACAGAGATTTACCTAAACTCTTCGCCTCTCCACTGCTCAAACATCTGAGTACTAGGGTGCCACATTTTACCAAAACAAATTTAGTTGCAAAAAAGCAGAGAGATTCCTTCGAGAGAATAAAACTATTTAAATAAGCGCTATTTCGGTCTACAGATTGGGTTACATTTTATTCAGCTTTAACTCTCATTCACTGCAACCCGTTTACCATGTTATTCAAACGAAACACTAGCCGACAAATTCAGTATTCTATATTTTGGAAGTATACGGAGCGTACCGGATAACTTTTCCCCCGAAAAATGGACGTTCTGCATATAAGTACTCACATTGTTTTAATTTAAATAGTGAAATTAATATATAGTAGTTTCTAATACTATATATAAATTCGTATTACTTATATTAGCGTTGGGAAGATCTTTTTTTTTTAATTGGGGCTTTAGGGCTCGCCGACGACTAGATCATTAGAACCCTCACATAACAAGAAAAATTTTTATTCATGTGGGGAAAATGCAGTTGCACACCGTACGGAAAACCAACATGAGTCTTCCCCGCGTGTGGGACTCGCCGAATAACTCAACCGTACCCACTAAAATCCCTCCTCAATTACCACATACCTAAACATAAAAATGATGGGACAGGACAGACAACAGTTACCTAATATATGATATAAAAAACTTTTTTCTGAAAACTCTAATTTTCCGAACAAAGCAAAAAGAAGGATGAAAGGAAAAAAAGAAGAAAGGAAAAAAAAGAAGAATGTAAATTTGAAACCTCCCGAGTACTTATGGGAGGAACACGGATCCATTTACGAATTTAAGTATTACTTTAGTTTTTTTAGTTGGAATGATAACTTTACTTTAACCCGCATAGGGAAAACTTTTAAACGGTACATGTTATGTGATTAGGTGATTGAGTAACCAAGGCACAGCCCTTTATCCACTGCGGTTACGCAATCAGAGGAGCTTCGGCTTCGAAGGGCGAACCCTGTGGTAAACCTTCTGTGAGAGCTTTCTACGAGAACACCAAGTCAGCTAATCCACGTGTAGGTTTTCGTAGTGTCTAGTGGAATTTGCGGTTTCCGCTATTTTTGGTTAATCCTTCTCCACAAATCGTCCGTCGCCCGTAGCTTATGCATTGATCTGTTTAATCTTATACCGCTCCTGACTGCTTCGGCGGAGGATACTAGAGAGTATTATATGTAAGTACCGGATGTATTCATGGGATTCACACCGACCACACGAAGCGTGAATCGAGCTGACATTGTTCTTGGCGATATATCTCGAGTTCGAACTCGGTTAGAATTCGCCCCAAAGATAAGATTTAAAATAGTTTCCAGCGTACACATAAATCTTTTCTTTTTAAACGTATTTTAAAATTTAAAAAAAAAACATTTTATATTCCACATAATTGAAGAAATAGAAAAAATAAATTAACGGGAAAATCTAAGGATTGACTGGCGTCAAAATGGCAAAAAAGAAGAAAATTCTAAAAAAAAATTCTGTCAGGTGTTTATTTTATTTATTTATTGCCTTTTGACAAAAGGAGGTTCAGGTCATGAACCACTGAGGCTCTTCCACCTAACCGTTGGACTAGCGATAGGGAATTGGGAAGTACAGATGTTGGGTTGCCGGGGATCTACCGCTCAGCCAATGGGATCGTGGAAGCGGAGGCGATACCACTACACCACCACCGCCGTCGTGTTAAATAATAATTGTGAGTTATAAAACGAAATAAATACAAAAGACGGCTCATATCGACATGTCATTATGTAATATTTAGTGTACCCCACTTATTCTTCAAAATAAGTTCACTTTTCGTGAGAGTCAAGATAAGTTCACTTCAACACTTCCCGAGTTTTTCTCCGGTTTTCCTTCGGCAAGGGGTGGAGTTTGTTATAAAGACTTGCTAGACTCTTGCCAAGGGGTGGCATCTGTTGAAATAAAAAATCTCAAACTAAGTGTTATTTATAAACAATACTTTCCGAATAATCTATACTGTGATAATAAGGCGCACTTCTCAAGTAACTTTTTGTGTTTTATTAAATTCAAATTTGTTGGTATTTGTTAATACTATAATACGTCGAACAACTTTTTTTTTATCGTTATGAATATGTTGAAATGTTAAATCCTTAGCCTCTGCCTTAGGACCCTTGATCGGAATTGATGAAATGGCCCCTTTGCTTGCTTCCGGAGAGTAAATTAATTTATTGTCCTCCACGTGGTCACATACGCAGTTTATAACTGCTTCTTTTGACAATAAATTCATAATTTATATATTCTCACAATTACGATCAATTACCTTGACAGTTCTTCGATCTTTAAGAAGAGAAACACAAAAATGATCTCTTTTGCGATGGACGCTAACGAACTATTGAAGAGACATTCTTACTGGGGAGACACGTGAAACGCAAACTAAACTCGAAACTCGTTAAAGCATTAAGGGGCCGTTTACCTCCACCCAGATTATCGCGCTGCGAGGCGCGTTGTGCGCTCGTCTGTCGCGCTGCGTTCCCGCGCACCGCGCCGTGTTCAGTAGAAGTGTTTTCCTAGCCGGCGTTCTTCGGCCGCGTCGTGGTCCGTGCATTGTAGCGAGCGTTCTCAGTCATGTGGCTGTCCGGATACTGTTGACGTATGTAGGGTCAACAAAAGAAAAGGCAAGCACTGGAAATGTTAATATTACTTGGTCCAAGATATTAAGGATGAAGAGGAGGATCTCCGTTTTATAACTCGTCCACGAAAACCTATACTGTTCATCCATCTATCACGGATTGAAGTCTCCAACTACACTTGCTGAGAAAGAACATTGAGGTAACAAACTGGGTCTCACAACAAGGAAATTTGGAACAAATTTTTTTTTTTTTAAGTTACAGTTACCCTGATTTTTCTTAGTCTGATTTTCCTTCACTTGGGAAAAAATTAAAATCTGTATGTATTGTATATTTTATTTACTGGCTTTTAAAAACATGTTCAGAATCTTAAGTTTTTAACTTCATAATGATACAAACTTAATACAAGACTTGTTTGTATACACTACACCATCTGGTGGGAACCACTCCGGTCGAATTTTTTGCTTCCGAGGCATGACCCGGCTTCACCATTTCACTAAAATTCTTGTCAAACCTAAATTATTCGTTGAAATTTTACGGTTTAAAGGCATTTTTTTTAAATCTTTGATAAATGCACAAAACAAATGATCTGTTCAATTTGACGATGACTGATTTTTTCGTTTTTAAGTTATTCTCTTAAATTAAACTATTTCAACATTTATTTTTAATAACGTTTTCTTAAGGGTAATTTAGGGTAGTTTTTGTAGATAGACAAATAATATCACGAACTTTTTTTGTAGAACTCTTTAAGGCGAACAATGTTGTCGCTAATAATTGTCCCCTCTATCTAACCGTTTTGGCAGCGTAAGCAAATATAACTTTTTTTCTTCCCGCTAATGCGCCGCGTGCTGCGTTATTCGACGGGGCGTTCGAATGCAGAGTGGGGGGACTACCGCGCCGGAGATTGCGGGCCAGCGACGGCGTTGTTGCGCTCTGTGGGAGAACGGCAACGTTCTTTATGCGGAGAGGAGTCAATTACTTTTCACGCTGGCGTTGTGCGCACTGGCAAAATTATAGACCACGAATTGTACTAGTTTATGGTCATTATCAATTTGATAATATATTTGGTCCAGCTCTTTACGGCAATGTATCTTTCGTTGCTTTGAAACGATTTTATGATTCTTACTAAAAAGTTTATTTTCATTATTTCTTGAATTTTGAGAGTATATTTTTCAAACTCCAAAATACTTGGAAGGAATAAAGATACCCATACGTGAAATTGTAAGAGGGACTCACTGTAGACACGCCCACGCTCTCTTATCGCCAAGGTGCAGTTCTTGGAAATTCAGGATCCGACGACGAACGCAGGACTCATCTTTCCATTCCGTATCTTGGCACTGAGTGGGTCTTCAATGTATAATGAATCTCCGTTTGGTATCGAGTTTTGCAGTGTGAAGCGAACAAGTCGAACCAGTCACGGTTCCACAGAAGAGTTCGCCGCCCGGAAAAAAGGGTCATTCAATTTGCGGGTCGTTTCAAATGTCAGGCAATTCACAATGAAAATGGAATTCACAAAGTATAAATTTTCAAAAGCACTTTCGAGTATTTTTAATTAAATCTCGAGCAAACGGTGAAGTGATTAATAATAAATTTATTGTCAAACAAAACAGTACAAACTGCGTATGACCACGTGGAGGACAATAAACTAATTTACTCTCCGGAAGCAAGCGAGGGACGTATTCCATCAATTCCGATCGAGGGCCCTAAGGCAGAGGCTAAGGATTCAAAAGTTCCTAGATAAGATAAAAAGTTAGCTGCGAGTTATAATTCTAATAGAATGTCAATATGTTTGTAATTGAACGCAAATATGTTGGTAAATTTACATGTACAAGTTATTATCGAACTATAGATTATTCTGAGTATAGTGTTTAAAGATCATAAGAGTATAGTGTTGAAAAAACACTAAATTCACGATTCGACTTCTTGTACAAAACATTCATCGTATTCCTCTTCGATGTATGGAATTCAATGAAATGTTTTGGAGGGAACGAAATACGTTCTGTTTGGAATAAATATTCGTGTCGTGAATTTTTGTTTGAGCACCAATAATCGCTACAATTGTGAAAAATAAATCAATTATTAACTTAAAAGGCGAGATCTACATCATTGAGGAAGTTATGAAAATCATATCACTAATCACTTGCATCCGATATCTCAGTTTCCCTAATGTTTGGTGACCCCTGGGGTAAGTGATCGGAAAGCGGCGGCGGCGGCTTCTACAAAACAGTCAATTAGCTAACTTGTATCAGAGGATGACGACGACGAAAGCGCACGCAAAATGTTGCCATCGGAGCTATTAAGCGAAGCCTTCGATGGACGTCATTAAGACTAACAACCCACGTTGGTAACGATACCGTTTCCTTGGACAAGGGTGACCAATGCATTCACAGACGAAAAGCGAAAGAAGTAACACGTGACACATTGCTTGGTCGTACGATGCGGAAAGGATTTCAATTATTATCTATAGTTTTAAGAGAATAAAGTTAAGAAAAATTATTTTCGCACAAAATTAAAAAAAGGCAAAAGCGGATGTGCTCATGTAAATGAAACTCTTTTTGGAAAATATAAATAAGAAACCGTAGATGATTGATTACCTTTAGATGTAAGTCGATGCGTTTGCACACCCAGTGGCGAACCCTGCCGCAATGAAGCCACAACTCGATCGATATCTGAAAAGGAAAACTTAAAATGTGCGTATTTATCACAAGAAGATACAACTGCAAAATGAAATAGAAAATACGTATTGCGTCATAATTTAGTTTAAAAAAAATTAAAGCCACATTTTCATTCAATTGCATTTATCTTGTTTTCAACCCTAATATTTAAATATATAAAACAAGGTTTGCATATATAAATTTTTTTTTAGCCGTTTGATACATTAAAACTCGCGAAATTATTATTTAACAGAGTGTGTGTGAATTATTCCGTGTGAAGTTTAGCGAGATAAATTAAACCACGTCAAGAAAAGAAACAAAAAATGAGAAAACTTACTATCTTAAATGTACACACACCTCAGAAAACCAAATACATTTTCCTGTAATTTACGTCATTCATTTCATTGATGTGTGTGTTTTGATCACCACATTCCAAAAACTCTACGTTCCGAATTAATTTGTTTAAGTATCCGATTTAAAATATGATTTATTAATTTATTCTTCTTTTAGGAATTATAAATATTATTAAAGCCTTTCTATTTTCCTCTGTTGCATGTGAGTGGTTCCTTTCCCATGAGTGTGTGCTTGGAAATTTGGAGCATCAATGAATACTGGTAACTGTATAGAGATAGAAATAAATTTAGTCAGCCGTGAAATTAAACTGACTGGCTGTTCGTGAATAATTCTTCTGGTGATCCTAAAAGATGTGGTTGTATCATTACTGAAAACTCACCTCTTCAAAATGAAGTCACGAAAATAATAGAAATTAGCAGAAGTGTTTTAGTGAAAATTTATTTTGCAATTTCTCCTACGTTTTCTGTGGTTCTTTACATACAAGTAAAACTGAATAAAATAAGAGACATCGCACCAATCATATTTTTATACGATTAATTTTGAGAAGGAAAGCAACATAGAAATAAGGCCCTTGAAAATATCACGAAAACCCTGGCAATTAATTCCTGCGGCAAAACTCTCGAAGTGCATTGCTTTTACGAATTTTCCTACACATATGCGGCGAGAACAAATTTTCAATTTGTATCGGAATCTTTAGTTGAGACGACATTTTCGTAACTCCCGAATGAACATCGCTGCCGTCCCACGTGTGTGAGAGTAGGTCGGGGTAATATGCTCAAGAACATACGCTCGCTACTTCTTCCGAAAACATTTTAAAGATTAAAGGTGCCTTTTAAAACACGCGCGCTGTTAAACGCCTACTCCAGAGTACATTGATCGTGCTACCTCGTTATGCGTGTCCCAAAAATGTACGCGGCGGCGGCGGCGGCCCACCGGGTTCATTCCACCGCGTCACAGCTATAGTCGTTCCATTTCACCCGCCTCTTGCAGGAGCTCACCGACACCTTCCGAAGCCAGCCTCTTCACTGGCTTATTATGGAAATTTAATTTGCTAATTTAGTGGCACGGCGGTCCTTTTCTCTTTCTCCCCTGCGCCGCGTAAAGATTGCGGAGTCGACTTGAGACGCGGAGATTTGGAAAAGGTGTCGTTGTCACGCGGTGCACTCTTGCGGTTTCATTGAAAATTACACCCGGATTTTTAATGAAAATATGGAGTGCTATTTTAATGCCGAGTAGAATTTCTGTCGGTAACAGATTAGAAACATTGTTTACTTCAGTTCTTCTTCTTCGATAGTTCCGTGAAACATGTTGCACTCGTTATGTCACCTCGTAAATGAGATTAGAAGAAGAATAGAAAAAATAAACTGGCACATACAATGTAAACTATGCACTGTACTCAAGGAAATGACGCCAAGTTTGTGAAATCACTGAGATGTGTAAATGATTGTTTTGTAATACAAATATATGAATTGTAATAACGGTGATTTAGTTTGTATCTGTCGCTTAGTAGTATACCATAAACAATATCCAGGATCTCGCTTCACTTGTGTTTGAAATGCACGAAACAACATGGCGACCGAGCGCTCGGGTTTCGTCATTTACGCTCTGATCTCAAAGGAAAACATTGAAATATCTTTTTGTAATGTCCGGTGACCTATAGATAAATGTGATGTAAAAAGAATAACGGAAAAATTTTTACAAATTAAAGTAAACTTCCATCTCTTTTGTGATTTAAAACTTGGCCTTTTTTAAAACAAGTTTCTTCTCCATAAGACGAAATATATTACACCATCAATTATAATTGCAATTATTTCATTTAAATGACTGGTGAGGTTTAAATGTTTTCTCAAGTTGAAATCACAATAAGTACTACACGTTACTCTGTTTATTTATTTATTTATTTATTTATTTCTCTGCCGACTGAAGAAAGATATTCGAGTGATTTAATTCCACCTCTGCGCTGCTGGTGCCTTCGCCTTAAATGACTGATGACTGACGCAACGACCGGCTAAATCTCGTGTGCTCGCCAATATTCCAAAATTATTTTCACAAGTTCAGAGAATCCAGGGAAGCTGTCAAAGCAGCACCATAAATGTCAGTTTTTATTATTTTCCTGAAGAGCAATCTAAAGAATCTGAAAACACAAATTCTTACAAGTTTTACGAAAATAAATAATAAATAGAGTTCTAATACACCTTTTTTTCCCCACGAGAGTTGTTTACTTTCTTTCTATTTAACTTTTCGTTACAATTTAAAGTAGACAAAAACAATATTCCTAAATTTCCTTTCCAAACCGGTTTAAATATTTATTGAAACACCACCTACGCGATAATCAGAAACACACATGTAAAATCTATTCGTACAAAAAATCGAAAGACAGTTTTATTGTTCTTAAATATTCAAAATAAAGAGCGGATTTCATTTGGAATGTGTATTTTCCTTCCTTTACTAAATCACTCTGTTCAAGTTTCTTTTAACTCGTCTACGTACGATGTATTTAATTACGGGGGTCAATGTTTATAATTGTAGAGAGGAACATATTGTCGTCGTATCTATAGGAATATATGAGGCGAACAATGTCATCGTATACGGTAACGTATCTACTCGACCATAGATAATATTTCGACTTCATTGAGATTGATCGTCAGAGATTGTCTAATTGCAAAAAAAATAAAAATAAAAAAAAAATCCACAAACCTTACATTAACCTTCCTCGCAAAACACTTTATCCATTTGTTAAAGTTGGGACCAAATCGATATCAATTTCGGATTACTTCCAAAACCGTTTGTCCGCGCGATATGATTCATTCTTCATTCAATTTATGTTTGAAGTTCGTTTTTTGAGCGTTCACCATAGCCCCAAATGATCCTTTATTGAATTAAATCGTTCGTGATCGACCTAATTGCTTACGTAGTAAAAGTGTATTTGCATGTATTATTTCCCTTATAACCAGAAATATATAAATGAAGCACGTTACACGGCAAACCCTTGACGTCAATGGAAATTCCTGAAACTTCCATATATATTAATCTGACCCTTTATGAGACTACGGTGCTTTCAGCCACCGCTTACCAAAGGACCAAGGTATACCAGCTTTCTTATTTCCTGTTACTATTTCATATTATATTTAAAATTATTAACTTTTCACAGAAGAAAGGAGTGGATTGTTTTTAGAATGTTTCAATTTGTATTTGTTTCGTAATTTATGTTTTGTAAAAAAAGTTCGTAGCACTGAAGATGGCCGCCATGCGGCCGAGAAGACCTTTTGCATCAATGAAAAATGACAAAATCTTTTATTGCTTATAACATTACAATTAGTGTTCTTTTTATCAAGTAACCAGCATTGATATTAAGGGACCATTTTTCCGTTGGTATAAATACAGATTTAGGGAAGAATTATCTGAACCAAATTTTGTGAAGAGGCCAAAATACTGAACTTGTATTAAAAATTGATTTTCATGTATTTTAGTCGTGGTCGTAAGGCATTCGTGATTGTTATACATTTCATTTCCTTCTTTTTTTAATAATACTAACCTACTTTTTCAACCGTATGCGTTTAGTTTTGTCGTCTCTTTATTTCTCCGCTTTTTCTTCCGTTATTCATTACTTTGTCTTGTGTCTTTATTTTTGTCAACTTGGTTGTTTCTTCCGCATCTGGAACTGTCCAACTGATGTTCTATTTATTTCTTCACAAGTAACGTTTGTGTCGCATATTCCTCAACTACATCAGGTACATCAGTCCCCGTATCTGTTGCACGTGCGGTGCGTTATAAATAAAATTCATTCACATATTATGCAGCAAGAGACCCACTGCTCCCAAATGTGCTGATCACTAACCCTTCATGGGCTCGCCCGAGGGATTCGCTATTTCCATGTAACCAATAGCCCCGGTGCAGTTCAGTCGACGTGGGAGGGTTGGTAACAGCGTGTTGGCACGGAGCCATCCACGCAGACCTGCCTCCCACCTGTACTCGGGAAATATCCCTGGCCATCTCATTAAGTACGCATGACACGCGTTGCAAAAGCTGCTCCGCATGGGCCCCATGCGGTTTTCAGAACGCGCTCCACAAACTTCGGTACAAAGAACGCGGATGATAATAACAATCCTTTCCCTCAACGACGATAACAATCTTCCCCTTTTGACATTCGCTGCGATGGATTTACGGTCAGAAACCGAATGACTAGTACAGTCTGTGCAGCGGCGGCACTTCCACAAAACATTCTTTTAAACGAGAAGAGGGTTAAAAACTAGAATCCACGAATCACAAACGAAATTTAAAATAAGTCGAACAAAGTGAGGTTACCTCACGTTAATTGCATTAATAATTGGGGAAGGGGGGGAGGCGACGAGGTCCCAGTCGCAATCACTCGATGAATTGGGAAAATGCATTAATTTTGGACAAAGAAGTTAATTATTAGAAATGATATTTATACAAAATACACACGGGAGTTTGAATTTACATACAGACACTGAAAATATATGGGGTTTATACAAAATACAATATTGTAACATGTTACTGTAGTTTCTGCTTATTTTGTTGTTATCTTTATTGTTATTACTTGATGACCTGACGACGACTTGAATCCAAGTCGAAACGTATTAAGTATGATGTGTTTTTTAATGTGTATGATTAAAAAAGTACTGAAATATTCCCAAAATAATCCAACTGGTTGCGGGGTGGGGGGTCGGAAGAAAGGGGAGAATGTGTGAGGGGGGGGGGACAAAATTCAAACTTTATCCAGAACCCCTAAATCCTCTCGGTGACGTAAAAGGGAATCTCCCATTAATTGCTATTTGTCTGTTGCTTATTTTCAAAAACCGAAAAGACATCGTGAATGTTCTCTATGTCGTGTCCAACGTTCGAGAACCTTTCGACTCTTTAATTTCCATGTCCACTTGCGAGTGATGAATAGGAGAGGAGAGCGCAACTTTTGCTCTAATGGAAGTTTTTAGAGGCAGCGTCCGTCCGACCGTCGGTCGAATTAACACCACGTGAACGCGTTCGGAGAGAGAGAGAGAGAGAGAGAGAGTAACATCGTTGAAGGCAAAACGCGATTCCGTAGAGGTCTCCAAATATCCGATACCACTTAGCGGCTCAAGTAGCTCTAGTCTCTAAAAGCCATTACGGGTTTATTATGTCATGTTCCACTTCGACGAGCGGAAATGTTGGTCTATTTTTATGTCTAGACGTTCATTCGCCTAGAATCAATACTATCAATACCGTAAAAGTATTTTATTTGTTGCTCCACCTCCCGTCTCATTTGTCTACTTTGAAATATTTTCCCTTGTTACATTTGTAACGTAGGCACAAATAGGCGCATTGTTGGGATTTATCACAGCGAAAGTAGATATTATTATATGTAAACCATAGAATCCAATTACATATAAATAGCACAAAACTGTAGGATATAACCTCGGTTACACTATCCGTTTTCATCCTCTTCGGTTTTACGATCGAATTATAATTCCGTACAAAACGTTTCGCTGAAAGACGTAAGAAATGAGTGGTTTACAGAGCGTCATCTAAAAGACTCTGACATAGGAGTGGGTTTTCCATCCTGGCTCGGGTTTTGCTCCCTTTTTCCTTCGGGTAGAGGCGGATTTCTTATACAAGTTCTCTAGGCTTTGTCTAGGGGCGTGTTTATTGTAACAATAAATCGTGAATTTAGTGGGTTTTTTTTCAACTCTTATGATTTTTAAACACTATATACTGAATAATCTATAGTTCCATAATAACTTGTACATGTAATTTTTTGCGTTAAATTACAAACATATTGACATTCTATTAGTATTATAAATCCCCGCTAACTTTTTATCTTATCTAGAAACTTATACAAAAAAAATTTGAATCCGCCTCTGCCTTAGGCATTGCCCTTGATCGGAATTGATGGAATACGTCCCTTGCTTGCTTCCGGAGAGTAAATTAGTGTATTGTCCTCCACGTGGTCATACGCAGTTTGTACTGTTTTTTGACAATAAATTTATTATTAGGAGTACGGAGAGATGTTTGACTCGCAGGAAAATTGGAATATTCTTCGAGGTCCCAGTGTCGACGTTTACAATGTTCCAAAAGGATTCAGTGCGAACACATCTACTGCCAAAGGTTGCTTTGGAGACAGCGTAGTACAAGGAAGCGAATTATCTGATTCTTCTGTGAGCTGCTTTGCGAGGGGAAAGTTCAAAAGCGTCGAGAAGCGAAAGGTGAAACTATAAATTCTCCACGTCTCAGTACATTGAAGACTGACTTATTTTAAGATCGTATCTTGCCTCATACAAAGACTTTTTGAAATTACCTCACTACATATTTGCTACATTATACTGTTGAGTTCTGTCTCGCTTAAGCATAAAATGGTAAGGAATGTCAAACAGATTAATTTGCTATTACTTCTGTGATCATGAATGTAACACGAAGGATCACACTAAATTATTTTAAGTGATATTCTAGTTATGAAATAAATGTACACATTTATTGTCAAAAAAGTAAATAAGTAATTTCTTGAATTCAATGTTCTTTACTGTGGATTAAATATTGCAATTAGCGACAAAACAATTTTACCCTAGTTTTGCGAAAGAAACACAAAATAAACAAATGTATCGCTCAAAACCAAGATGAACAAACTAAATTTTGAAATTTATATCTAATGTAATATTAAGAGGTAAAACAGAATAGAGATAGTCGGGTTTGTTATATTGTTTCCCCTCGAGAGGACTCACGAACGGATGAAACCGTATGGCAGCGGGTGGCAGCGGGTGGCAGCGGGTGGCAGCGGGTGGGCAGTTGTTGAAGCGCCGTTTGATACGTTTATTAAAACACACGAGAGAACCACATCGTTAACGTCAGTGACGCGTCCTCTCGTCCATTACAGAAACACAGCGAAATCTTTAGCCAGGTCTATTGTCACATCGATAGCAATACATTTTCATTCAGAAATGCATTTGGAACAGAATCGCCAGGTTATCAATATATCTTCCGTTAATTTAAGAGCAGGAAAAAATACTCGGGCAATAATAATCTCGTTTGCGCCCCACTAAAACACATTCGTGAACTTCAAAGCACGCCTCCTAAATTACGCGAGTATCATTATAAACTGTTGTAGACAGACAACATGACAATGATTGCGTTCAACAAGGAGGTATCGAGGGTCATTTCTCCCCTCAAGGCAGACATCATGTAAGATAATGGGGTCAGGAGACATTTACAAGTAACACGCGTTTCGGAAGATGTCAGCGTGATCATTAAGAATTGCAATTCAGCGCTGGATTTTATGGGACCCGGAGCTCAAACTAACTCAAGCAGATTACAAACAAAACCCTTGAGTTTAACAAAACACTCAACGAAATAATAATGATTCCATTATTATTCCTCTTCTATTGTGGAAATATTTCTTCTTAATTCGAAACTGTCACGTGAATTTATAGATCAAGAAGTTTCAAAAGAACATTAATGTTGGGAGCCGTATTTGTTAGATTTTATGCAAAATGCAATTTCTTATAGGATTTTCGGCTCAATCAAGAAATAAAGGATCTGTTAATATTGCTTTGTTAAATATTTGTCCATTCTCTATAACATCATGCACTGTATCACTTTAAGAAGATGGGTTTGCGATCTGACATCATGAAGTGTAGACGGGCGATTCGCTTTCCCACAATATTTCTAGTTCTAACTAAACCAAATTTCCAGCATCTTGAAAACAGATCCACATATTTATTCCGTTTACCTACACGTCAAGATGTGTAATTCTTCCCTTTCATTTGTTTGAAAAATGATTCGTAAAGTAATTGATTTTTTAAATTAATATAATGTATGAGTCAACTATTGTCTGTCCTTTCCTATCATCTTTATATTTCGATTTGTGGCAATTCAGGAGGGTTTTTAGTTCAGGGGTTCGGTTGAGTCGCATTTCCCCCACCTCCAAGGGCTCTAATGACCTATAGTCGTTGGCGAGCGCTAGAGCCCCATTTAAAAAAAGAAAAAAAAAGTGATAACGTTCGACCTGCTGACGATTGAACTCGGGCCTCCTGCTTGGTTGCAGAAGCGTTAACCACTACATAACCCGTTCACCTTCCGCAACTGTAAACCATCTGACCGAAAGTTATCGCATTTCTCGTGTAGGTACACGGAACAGAAATACGTATACGCATAACGAACCTTAACACGTAGGTACATGCGAAACCGATGCTTAAGTGCACACCACAGTGTGTGCCACCTGGTTCTCTTATCTCCAGTTAGGGGATGTGTCGCAGGTCTAGGATGGAAATGGTGTACGGGTTCAATTACCTGGGTCCTGGGTTCGATTACCGGCTCGTCACCATTTTCATCTGGCCGAACGTTATCACTGATCCTTTTCTCATCCCGAAAAAAACAACAACAATTTCTCAAGTCATTCGTAGAAACAGAAATCACTCGTGCGCTTTACCTTTTCTACCAAATGTGTTAATTGAGGTCACTACTCTAGCTTCGAATAAATTGGAAGCTTCTGTTAGATATTTTACAATAATAAGAAGCATCGGAATACAGGAGAGTACCAAGATATTTCTTGCTTTTCTAAGTATTATCTGTTTAAAACATTTTTCATTTATTTTTTTTAGTTATACAAGTAACCAGCTGCGATCGACGTAATAGAAGCATATTAGGATGTCCACCACATTTTGAGCGATACCTTCACTCAAAGATACTCTGTTATCCAATGAAAATATTTCGTCACAAGATAAATTGTGGAATTTTTTCGATTCATATTTTTATCAATTACAACTAGCTGAATCTACGTAAAAATTATCACAAATAGTTAAATAATGAAATAATAATAATTGTTGTTAAAATACATCATACTGTTTTCTACCGTAAAAAGAAATAATCTGTAGCAGCGTTGTCCAATTTAGGTAATCCCGCGAACCTTTCGTGTACAATCCCTCGATCGATTGATATTTTGCCCTCGGGGTTTTAGGGCTCGTCAACGTCATTCGAGTCCTTTTGGTGCGGGGCGCAGTTTGGCAAAATGTTCTCCGACGAATGAAATTAATGGGTCATTTTTATTCATTTGTATTTTTGGATATTTCGACTCTCGTCAACAAATTTACGTTATTTCTAGCTGGAAAAAATAAGTAGTATTTTCTTTGTTTAATAAAATGTCTTTTTTTAATATTTAGTATAATAAAATAGTTTCATACTGTAATGTATGACGGGGCATTTCCGAACACAGTTTAATGTTTCCTTTCGCAGGAGGACATGCCATGACAAATATTAATTGTGACAGCACATATTAATAACACAAAGTTGTGTGCCCCAAAATTTTATGTTAAATCTACTGTGAAAAACGTTTCGCGGGACGCAGATAAGCCCCGTGGCCACCAGAGTAGAAACAACGACGCTCTCTTCTATCGGCATTTAGAATACAACAATTGCCTTAACAACATCTACGCTAAAGAAGTCTATTGTTAGAAAATAATCAGTTCTAACGCACTCCTATGCGCGTCGTCATGTGATGACATCAATTAAAATAAAGGATTTTGTAGTCAGTTCCTACGCAACCCGAAGGCCAAATCCATGAAGTGGGACACGCTCCTCATCAGAGATAAATATACATAAAAGAACAGCTTACCCTTAGAATTAGATTTTTTCGATACTATCAAATTCTTAGAATTCTCAATAACTACGGCACGATCGTAAGAAAATAACAAATATCGTCGAAACCAATTTCCTCAGTGCTCTTTCAATTCCTCACTAATATTTTAGCTCTATACTCTATACTCGACAGTTTCGCATAGTAATTTTCTGAAACGTTCTGGAAATAGGAGAAACGCAATAACGCGGAAACCAATTTCCTCAGGAAGAGTAAAATTCTGCGTTTTTTTCTAAGAGCTTCATTACGATAATGTAGGGATGGGGATGGAGTGTGGGTTGTGGGATGGAGAGAGAGGACTGTGCTAGACTCGCAGTCTCTGCTCCGCAGAACAACTTCCTCAGCAGTTGTGTCTGCCATTGTTACAGCCGGAATCATTCGCGTCGTCTCTCTCTACACGACGACCCTAAAATTCTCAGAGGTTTAATACTCGCTGTCTCTTCGCTTAAATGTCTCCTCCAGAAACTGCCCCATTTCCGTATCCCTATATTTGCCTTGCAACCTGTGCGTGCACGTGCAGTTATCTCGCATGCTTTTAACTTCAACACCAACTTCCAAGTTAGGGCCTATAAGGACCCTCGTTATTGTTCCTGAACAGTTTTCATTCGCGTNATATATATATATATATATATATTCATACTACAGCATCACACTAGTCACGTGTTATTACAATTAGAAAATATTGGAAAAACAGGTTACGTTCGTGTCTGATGCAACCGTTCGCAATTATTTAACTGCAATCTGAAGGCAACCTAGGGTAATACACTCCTCAAGTCTAGGCGTAATGAGTTTTAGGAAAAAAATAGGAATTATTTATTTTCTATGATTGAACTCCCTCCATAATAGGTAATTATGTTTAATTTCAGATCCTGAGATAGTGCCTAAAAACTACTTAATATGTTTTTCATACTGCTGTACACTATTGTAAAATTCAATATTTTTTTACTTCGAAATTTCTCCTATTAGTTTTTTAATGTATTGTTTGGCAATTGTAAATTAATATTATTTCTTCAATATATTTATAAGAAAAATATCAGTTACGCATAATTTTAAGGAAGTATGTATCACAACCAAAGTTTTAGACTTTGCGTAAATATTACTCACATTTAACAGTATTCTCGTCTACTAGATAATGTTGTATCTACAGTAAAATGTTGTAATAAGATTTTAAAAATCTACCAAATGGTCGAATAAAATACTAACATTTCTTGAGTTTAATTTTTTTTGTAATTTGTGGCGCAATTGTAAAAGCAATATTATTATTCTAAAATGTGTTTACCGTATATAGGGATAACTCAAAAATACATGTTACGATGGGCAATAAAAATATTTTTTTATATCAATAATTTCTTTTAATACGAAAGTGAGAAGTTTCATTTTTAACAAATACCACACTGTATTTTGAAATTTTCGCCAGCCAGCTGCAATTACCTACCGACTGAGAAGGTGAGGGGTGCTATGGAGTATACGATTAGGACCCCATCCCTTCCACATATTTCGAAGGAAACGCATGATATGAAATGTCGAAGAACCCATTCGACTTAATGTTGCTCCAAGATTAAGTAATTTCATGTTAACGATGAGTCTGATATATAAACAAATTTATTGTCAAAAAAGCAGTTACAAACTGCGTATGACCACGTGGAGGACAATAAACTATTTTACTCCCCGGAAGTAAGAAAGGGACATATTCCATCAATTGCGATCAAAAGCACAAGGACAGTGGCGTATCTAACATTTCAACACTTTACTCCTAAGATAAGAATAAAAATAGTTAGCTACGTGATGTATTATTAACATAATACAAAAAAATTAATAAAAGTTATTTCAGAAGTACGCATTATTCTCAAACTAGAGATTATTCGGAAAATATTACTTATAAATCGTAACAATTAAAACAACTCTAAATTCCAGATTTATAATTTCAATAGAGACCTCCTCCTCCTCCCCCCCTCTGCAAAGGCAAAAGAGGGTAAAGAACCTAGCGAGTCTGCATCAAATATTCAATTCAATAGGGCGCTTTATTTACAAATATTATTTATGTACAAACGTGTGGCGAGGCTTTTTGTTGCCTGTACGCCTGTACAATTCCCCTTAAGTAGAGCCGTGCATACAATGCCCTGGTATTCACTCCCATTGAACGGATAGTTGCAGTTTTAATTTTTGGAAATCTTTCTTTTGAACTTAAAATGATTGTAATTTTATTTACTTGTGATTTGTATCGTAATATTATTATTATTATTTAGCATCCTTTAGTGCATCTTTAATATTGTTTTATTTAGTTGTAAAATATATTGTAAGTACGCTGCAACTACCGATTAAATGATCACCGTTGGGAACCACGGGAAACCAACGGCCAGGACGCATCAAATAAGTGAATACAGTAAAACAACTGGATAGATGTAAGAGTAGATAAATCAATAAATAGTTATTGCTTGTAAAAGACGTCGGTGTCGAGACCTGCGCCAATTCCGTCCGACGAACAGAACACCCGCCTGGCGCACAAGGAGGTCGCTGGCGCAGCGCCAATCTAACAACAAAACAACGCCATTGTCGAACCCCATTGGATACTTCAACTGCCTCTGCATACTTGAGATATACGCACTGTTTGAGTCTTTTGTCTTCCCAATGCTTTGATCTCGACAGAATACAATTATTGTGAATGAAAAGTCCATGAAATACTGTCGTTAAGATAGAATTTAATCACTGAAATATCTGAAATCGGCATAAATAAACAGAGTAACGTGTACTTATTGTTATTTTAAATTGAAAAACATTCCTAACCGATCATTGAAATGGAGTAATTGCAATTAGAATTGACGGTGAAATACTTTAAATAGCGTTTCTTTAAAAAAGAAAAAAAAAAACTTTTTAAAAACAACGAAAGTGATGGAAGTTTACTTTCATTTGCAGCGTTCTTTACATCACTTTTATCTATAGATCATCGAACATTACAAAAAGATATTTCACTTCTTCTGAGCTGAAATCCATGTTTGTACTTATTGCTTCTCTTGTGCTTCATTTCAAACGAGTCAAGCGAGCTCCTAAATATTGTTTCTACAAAATTATCAAGTGATAGATACAAATTAAATAATATTTTTTTCATCATTACGATTTATAAGGTTGTGTTTAAAACTATAAGAATATAAATAAATAAAATAATTATACATTGAGTCATTTGACTGAATTGGAGTGATGGCTGGTCACACCTTGACAGACAATAAAACAGCTACCCTCAGATACTGCGACCGTAGCTGCTCAGTCTTGTAATATTGGCAGATCTCGACGTTTTGAAGGTTTCACGTCACTAGGTCTTCATTGTGTGTGTGACTTGGCGCTTATACGCGACCAAATCTGGCTCGTCAACTTAGATGATGATATGATGTTATAATTTAAGTACCATACAATAAAAAGAAATGCTCAAAATTTGGAAACAGAAACGAGATTCGAACAGAAATGGTCGTTTACTTAGAAAATGAAAATTTTACTAAATAACGTTCTTTAGGAATTATTCTATTAATTTTTTATCGAAGCCAAATTTTATTTCTGCCCCAGTCGTCCTTATCCACTCAAAAGGGGTAAAGAGCGTAGCTGAAAATATCAACATTTCTGAATCATTTATAAAATAACTAGCTGATTACCCGGGTGTTGCCAGGGATTTTTCATTGACTAATCGTTTTTGACTCAGGAAAAAACAAAATCTATCTATTCTGTAAGATTAAAAAATTCTTTTACATCTTGATTTTTTAAAACATGATCCTATTTTTTCAAATTTATAATAATACAAAACTTCACCATCTCGCGGAAACCGCACCGGCTCAACTTCATTAAAATTTTGTAGAAAAATGTGAACTAAGCGTCGAAATTTTACAATTTAAAGACTTTTTTTATCATTGTTAAATGCACAAAACAAATAATCCAATAAATTTGATGATTGATTTTTTTCCTTCTTGCATTATTCTCTGAAATTGAAGTATTTAAATTGTTAATATTGTCTTATCGATAATTTAAGTTAATTTTTGTAGATATTAACATATTAGACATGTGCTGTAGCGGACTCTTTAGTAGAACTCTTTGAACCTAACAATATTTTGCCGCTCATAGTTCGCTCATAGTGTGTTCATCCTGGGCGTGTAAACTATCGCGATGCCTGATCGAATCACGATCGGATCAGTGGTTTAGTCGTGATCAGGTTGCAAACAGACAGACCAACTTTCGCGTTACGCATTTGTATATTAGAATGATTAAATTATATTTTTAATATCTTCACCAACCATATTATGTATAAAATGTATTTCGTCCACCGGAGTCAAAATACTCGTTCGGGGATACCTTCTCTTTTTCACGACGTCAAAAGGTCGCTTACGTTTCTTGCTCTATTATTTGCATAACATATTTGCGTTAAATTACAAACATATTGACATTCTATTAGTTTTATAACTCGCAGCTAACTTTTTATCTTATCTAGGAACTTTTGCTGAATTTTTTTCAATCCGCCTCTGCCTTAGGGTCCTTGATCGGAATTGATGGAATACGTCCCTTGCTTGCTTCTGGAGAGTACATTAGTTTATTGTCCTCCTCGTGGTCATACGCAGTCTGTAACTTTTGCTTTTTTGACAATAAATTTATTATTATTAAAATTTATTATTATTATTATTATTAAGTTAAAAGCACAGAATTTCGACGCGAAAGTGCACAACATTATCTCGAGGGACTTTTAGGGCACGTAAACATACAAGAGATTAAACAGCTTTCATGAGGGAATAATCCAGAGACAATTGATGCGTTTTAGTCCAAACACCGCACTTGTGCTTAATACGATAGCTGTGCAACAACGTTGTCAGAGAATTTGCAATTTGAACGCCATTTCAGTCAACTATCGATTATCTCCTCCACGACAAAATCCGATGAAAATTCGAAAACCGAAGGGTCGAAAGGAGTGGTTGTTACAATCACACGCTGAATATCGAATGAGTACCCATCTAATTTATATTTATACTTCTTCTTAATTTATAGTTGAGTGAAATAAAATGTTAATTGACATCTCATTTCCATTTATATTTTGATTTAAAGAAAAGATAATCTTTGACAAAAGAATTAAAAAAGGAAAAGATACCAGTCAAAAGTTTTAATTCATTTTTTGTATCCTGTCTTCTCACTTGGTGATTCTCTATGACAATATTAATTATTATTATTTAAGATGAGCAGATTCTATTAAAGACAATCTAAATCACAGGTCGATCACTGGTTTATTTTCAGTTATAGCACAATTATATTTTAGTTATCAAACATTGTTGCAAGGTTTTTATTCGACCACTAAAATATAATAGTGCTATAACCGAAAATAAACCAGTGATCGACCTGTGATTTAGATTGTCTTTAATAGAATCTGCTCATCTTAAATAATAATAATTAGTTTTAATTCTTGTTTTCCCGTTAGCACAAATTATTGTTAGTGTTATTTTATTCTTATTTCTAAATCACATTTTTGTATTTCCATTGTTAATTGTTTTTCCTTTCACAGAAATGCTGGAAATGAGTTTTCACGCGTAAAATTTTATTTCACTTTTATTTTTTATTTTCTTGTGAATATTTCGCCACTTCCTTTGACTAATACAGATTTCAAAATCAGCTCTTCCGTAGTATTACTTTCGGTAAAATGTAATATTCTTTTGGCTTTTTCCTCTCAGTCCGAAGACGAAAGAAAAAAGGTCAGAGAATTATCGTACTTTTGGTAAAATAAGGCGCTTTCAAATATGTCCATTGTCCACATGTGTAAAAGTTAATTATTTTAATTTTTTGCTTATTTCTGTGTTTTTATTGAGGACAAGAGAGCAATTTACATAAAAAAGTGTTTGGTATTTCATAATGGTAGTAATTGCTATTATTTCTCTTCTTGCAAAATACGATTGAAATGAGATTTTTTTTCCACTCTCAACGAGGTGAATGGCTTCGTCGTTTATTTATTTATTTATTTATTTACATTAAGTGCCTTTCGGCAAAAGGAGGTTCAGCAGCCATGAGGCCTGCAGGCTCTTCCACCTAACCGTTGCACTTAGGAAAAGGGAATTGGGAAGGAGAGATGTTGGGTTGCCAGGGAAGTTACGGTACCGAACTGACATTTGTCTGGAGTAGGTGAGGGGAAACCCCAGTTGAAAACCTCACTTCGTTCGGCCGAGCGGGGTTTGAACCCACGTTCTCCCGCTCAACGATATTCAGGTAGCGAAGACGCTAACACTAGACCACCGCTGTCGTTCTTCCATAGTTGTTAATGTATTTTCGGGGGGTGGGGTGCGGGGAATTTTCCCCCATTTTATTTTTTATAACTTATTATTTTTAAACACTAAATATTTTAGACACGTGTCACCAATGTTTTAATAATTTGCGTTGACACTTTAGTATAATGTGCTTCACATATTCGGAAAGAAGAAGAAGAAGAGAAATTGTATGTAGAGGGCGGAGAGTGGTTCGGTCGACATATGGCTTCCAGAGATTCGGAAATCGATAATCTGCTCTCAAAAAGTTTGTAAGCAGACGCTCCTCCTTCCGTAGTTCGCTCCGATACGTATAAGAATTCTGAAAATGTCTCTTAAAAGGCCCCAAGTGAATTCCCTTGTTATGACATGAATATCGTCATATGAGGCAAAAAACAGGAAGAAAATCCAGACGAAACGAAGAAAATCCAGACTACTTACTGCTCTTTATCCTTTTGATCCTTTATCCCTGTTGCATTATATATTAGTTTTAAAACGTTTCTTTTGTTGTTTGAGAAAGTATTGTGACAGAAGAACAGATAAAAAATTATTATTCCATAGGGAACATTTAAAATAGTGATGCTTGCTATCTGTAGGCAATGTTTGTCTGGATGTGAAAATCATTAATACTTCTGTTGCTATTCATCTCTAATTTTTACAGTACATAATATCTACAATTCACTTTTTAATAATTGAATAACGGAACGAATATTTTAAATAATTTATTTTATAGATATTAAATCCTTAGCGTCTGCCTCATGGTTGTTGATCGGAATTGATAGGAGGGTCCTTTTCCTTGATTCTGCAGAGTAACTTTTATATTTCTATTTACGTTAACACTAGAACCCTATCCTAATATGATTTTTTTTCTTTTTCTTTTGGGTTCTTCGACGATCGGAATTCATGGGAGAGTAAAACAACTCTTTGCCCTCTATGAGATCATATGCGTAGTTCTTAAGTTCGTGTCGACAAGTAAAGTAGTAGTAACGAATCAATGAGAGACTAGAAAATAATTTTTGAGTATCAGATTTTTCCATGTTTATCTGGTTTACGCGGTTATTTATCTGAAGACATATTTTTATAAAACATGACGAAATTGTACGAAACAATAAGAAGAGATCTACTCAATCCCCTGAAGTTCAACTAGAAGGGTTCAATCATAGAACGTTAGACCCATATGCGCATTCCAATCCGGATGAAATTTGTTTCGTGAATTCTCTTATTTTGGTGGAATTCAGCGGTTTGATTCAGAAGGCTTCGCATTTTCACCCTTCTTCTGTTCATCCCTCAGTCTGCTTGTGAGATTTCCATCGAAGTGCGTCAACTCAAAGAATAAATAAAATACGCAAACACATAACAGAAAAAAAGATCAAGAAAAAAAGACCATGATTCCTTGTATTGCAATGCTGTATAAACAAGGTAGCCAATAGGCTGAAAGAAAACAAGATAATACACAAACACATAAATAAATGAATTGAAGTAATGCATAAACTCTGACATTAAATTAATTTGTCCTTAATCTATTGTGCACAAACCATAATGATCCGAAGCTGCAATATGTTTCACAAATAGTAACGATAATCTATTAAGTTCCATGAAAAAAAATAATTCCAGAATAAAGTTCCTTATCAACACTAAATTTCGACAAATACCTACACAAATGTTGCTTTTTCTTGGTATAATGAATTTTGTTGTATAAAATGAATATATAAAAATTGAATTCTAAAAAAAAATATTTAGAAACTACGAACAAAATTTTTTTTTCGTTCAAAAACTCCATCATTTTTTTACTGAGACCGCGTCAAAAATAATCTATTGCGAAACATTTTCTACAAACAATAATTGTTGAATAAATCCCAGGAATCCAGCGTCATCTTTATTAGAAATCATATATAAAATGAAAAGTAACAATAATATACCGATCTCGTGAAAATTAAAACCGATTAAATTTCTTTTGAGAGCGTATCCATGGTTTGTAAAATATCCAAAAAAACACGCCCTCGTTAAAAGACGTATCTTCCGCGATTTCAACACGTCACAACACTTGCAGCAGCCGCTTCTCTCATCCTCAAAATTAATTAAGTCCAATTCATACGAAGACGTCAAGCTTTCCCCAAAACATAATTAGAAGTCGGGAGCGACGATGAGCGCTCGTTTGAAATCGGAAAACTATTGCCACCTCACTGCAGCACACTCTTGATTCTCCCAACCGGTTGAGAGAGGGGAGGAGCAGGAAGAGATGTAAATATAAAATGCATGACACTGAATATCTCTGAATCGAAGACTCCCTCGGGGCGAAAGAACGCTTTGTATGAGACGCTGTTACATTTTGTGATTCCGATTACACCACCATTCTGTCTCGAAATTTAAAGCCTCCACACGAAAGAGCGAGGACCATAGTATCTATGTAGAGTCTCATAAAGAATGTGGTTTAGAGCCACAAAGACTCGGGAGAGCCTTAGAACCACACACATGATTTGCGATAGTCCATGGATTTCTACTCGAACGACGATTTGTCTGTTTTAATCTTAGAACGAGATTAAGTCGTGTTTTCAACCTCTCGAGAAGAAACGTCTAGAATTATTCAACAGCAGCCATATTGCTTTCACAGAGATATATTTTTTCCCCTTCTGATTCGGATATTAAAAAATTTGTCCAAAAATTTATGAATTAATGAACGTAACGTAGTAAACATAATAAAATGTGGCGAATGTTTGACGAATGTGACGTAGCTATGTAACATGACAAAGAGAAGAGTTCGAAACTGGAATCCAGGAACACGAGAGAAATTTAATATCAATAGAACAACGTGTAGTTACCTCGCATTGCATTAATAATGATCACTTGATGGATTGGGAAAATATATTAACTTTGGACAAAGAAGTTTACTGTTACAAAACTTGTATATCAGAAATGATATTTATGTAAAATACACCCGGGAAATTGAATTTACGCATGGTCACTGAAAAACTATCTGGTTTATACAACACAATGTTATAACATATTTGTGTTTCTGCTTCTTTATAAACATATTTTGTGTTTATACTTCTGTTTATATCATGTTCATTTGTTATGTTACGGTTATTGTTATAATCTGTTATTACTTGATCAGCTGACGACGGCGTAAATCCACGTCGAAACGTAGTGAGTTCTTCACAAAAAATAAAAAATATTTCAAAAAATTGAAAAAAGGTCGAAAGTTTTTAACTATTTATTTAATTATTGTACATAATAAATATAACACCGCAAATCTAACGTATTTATAAAATACATTAATATATCATTACTTTTGGTCATTTTGAAAACAACGTGTAGTAAGTAAACTGCAGATCGTTATCGTCCACATAGTTTTGTGTAATCAGCAACTTTGTGTTTTTAACTTTCTTCATTTCTCTCGTAATACTTCATTGTTTTATCTTTTCTTTTTTTTCTTCGTGGAATTACATTGAATGAGATACGACTAGTAATAATAAATAGTTCGTGATTAGAGAACAGAGTATCCCGCTGCTAACAACTGATTCCACGTGATCTTTATGAGATGGGTCTGTTATAACAGAAACCGAACAATTTTTTTTTCTTCTCCAAGTCGAGAAGAGAACTTTAACTAGAGATTGTGCTCAGAAAACACCTCTCTCCACTCGAAGACAAATTTTTCTCGGTGCATTTACCTCTAGTTTTTAATGATTTTTTGCTATCACTTGCAATCGTTTATTTATGTTTTGTGTAATTGTTTATTCTTTGACTTTGCGGATAACGATGGAGATCTTACAAGCGGACAGACACACACACAGAGAGAGAGAGAGATTAGGAGAAAGAAAATGGAAAGGGATGACGTTGATCTTTCAAGAAGGAAACGTTTCTCGGTCATATCACCAACTCGTGAAAGGATTCATGAAACGAACAAATTGAAAATTGAAGCAGAAGAAAATTGTATAGTAAATTTTAAACTCTAAATCTCCTCCATTTGAGTTTCGAGGAAGATAAATATTCGTGGTATCGCTTTTCATTTATTTGCAGTTTTTTTTCCTTCAATCATAAAAAGGTAACGCGCCAAAAAAGTTCGTATACTGAGATTAACAATCCTTTCGATGATGACATTTATTTATTTGAATAACCTTTTCCCAAAACCCCAATGTCCAAAGGACAGTCTTTTTTGTAACAAATTAGGAAACAAGTAATTTTCAAAAATACGCGAGTCAAAATATTTCTAATTTGATAACGAGAACAGAGAATTTGCGACTCAATGAATCCTCTCACAACGCGAACACACATCCTTCTAAACGCATCGTAAATGTCAAATCCGTTCAAAGACTTCGGTTCTCATAACTCTTCCACCTAAGCGTCGCTTTCGCAATCTGCGAGGTATTGAATATAAATCTAACAATAGACGACGATTTATATCATACGATAATGAAAATTCGTTAGCCCTTGTGTACTTTATCATCAATTATTTTAGTAATTTTAATAATATTTTATTCTTTGTGTACATTGATTGAAAGAAATGGTCCCTTGGATGCTTTCGGAGAGAAGATTACTTTGCACGCATTTGCGTGGTCACGTTTCTCCTTGTTCTCGTCAATTCATTAGTTTATTTATATTTATTCAAGTCCTTCGTTCCTTCATTTGTTTACGAGCATCGTGTTGTTGACAAACGAAATAGATTAGGGGGGAGGGGGGAGGGCGGGTGTGTGGAAGAGCGAATCGTCACTTAAAGGCGAAGAGTTGGTTCGCACCATCCTTCCAGGCATTGGAGCAAAAAGCGAGCGGAGGGCGGCACCTAAAGAGTCTTCCAGACGCTTAAACCAACTCCAGGTGCCGCCTTAAGATTAAAAGAAATTTCACTATATTCGCCGTATTGACAGTATCTAGTACGTCATCATACAAATATCTATTGGTGAAACCATCTCCCGCGCTCGTGCTGACGTCGTGAAACGCTAACCAGCTTTCTGCTAAAAACCAATGGAACACAAAACTTTATTCTTCAGAGAGCCTAGTAAACCATCAGGTTATCTTTTATAACACCAAAATCAATCCTATAATTCATTGTGAATTTTATGAAAAATTATTTTCAGATTCTTAAAAACTTTCAAATTACTGCTTACCCCCTTATTGTCTTCAGTGTTAAACGATAAGAAAATCTGGAGCCATGCAGATAGTTCTCCCGGAATTTCCCTAAGTTTATATGTTTATATTGCGTTGCTCTTTCTCACCTTTCTGGTGCACAGGTGAAATGGTTTTTCACCAGAAAATGTCTCACATATGGTTTTGTTCCTTGAATTGATACCATTAATATTCGGCGGGTGTATGTATGATTGAATTTTAATGTAACTTTAGATTTGGTAGATTTTGCCTGATTTTTTTTTGTTTTAAGTCACATTCGATTTAGTTCTATGAGGATGCTACACGTTACTAACAAGGCGGGAAAATAAAGTATCTCCTATTCTTTGAAATTTTTTTTTTTTTGTCTCCACAAACTGGTTTCATTTGTTGTGTACGACATACTTGAAGACGAAAATCGATTCTGCATCATTCTGCATCACGTGATGTGAACAGTTCCAACCAGATCCACGACACTCGTGATACGCTGTATGACGCAGATCGCACATATTAGATGAATCCGTGACATTGTATGCATCTCAAGGTCATGAGGATTATGACCTCCACCCAAATATTTTACCTTACAATGAATTCTACCTTAAAAATTACACATAAAACATTTTATACGACATGCGGGAAAATCAAACCATTTTCCACCTCAATAGTTTGAACTTGTATTTAAAAGAAGCTATTGAGGCATTTTTATATACAAGTATTTCCTTAAGAATTATTTATTTGGTTTAATTTTTTTAATGTAATAAAATACAACCTAACAGCTGTCTAAGCATATTAACGTTCATTATTCCAGAGCATGTAAAGCTATATTGAACAGCCGTTGAATTCGCCCAGATCAAAGGTGTACCGCAAGGCTCTGCTTTCAGCGCGTTACATGAGGCACTTATCGCCGAGTCCACTGTGTCTGAACAGGCGCCGCGAACCAGTAACGGGGTCCGGCGTGCACGCACGCACGCACGCACCTCGCCGCCGCGTCGCCATCCGGCCATATTTCAGCGGGAAAGACTTCGCCGCCGCTGTTCGGTGCTCATGGACGGGTCGTGGAAGGGAGGGGAAGGGAAATGGCTTGGGTCGCTGCGCTGGGGCACGGACTTGCTGAGTGGCGTCGCAGACACTTGCACGAGATCTCACGGTGGGGAGGCTGGGGAAACTACTTTCATAAATCTTACAGAGGGGGTTCATCTCCCCTCCCCACACAATAAAAAAATTAAAAATAATTTTAAAAATGTCAAAAAGAGCACTTACAAACCGCGTATGACCACGAGGAGGACAATAAACTAGTTCATTCTCCGGAAGCAAGCAAGGGACGTATTCCATCAATTCCGATAAAGGGCTCTAAGGCACAGGCTAAGTATTTAACATTTCAGATTTACACTCCGAAGATAAGAATAAAAATAGTTTGGTACGTGTTATAATATTAACAGGATACCATCAAATTTGTATTTAATAAAACAAAAAAATATTTCAAAAGAAGCTATAGATTATTTGCATAATATTGTTTATAAATAGTGACTATTAAAAAGCACTAATTTCGAGATTTATTATTTCAATAAATGNGAGTCTTCACAAAAAATCCACCTCTACCCGTAGGAAGATCTCAGAAAAACCTCGGACTAATTAATCAACAAAAAAATTTCCCTACATGAATTAAATATTTAATTTCAGTTTAGCATTAAGAAACACATTAAATATTGATTAAAGTTCGGTGACCACTATAATGCTAAACACGTAAATACTATAAGAAGAAAGTATGAAAGAAATTCAAACACGGTTGTGCAGAAGCGCTGCGCCTCACAGAATTCTAAAAAAAATCACGTTTTCATTAATCGGGACAGAAATGCCCTTTTAGATTTTATTTCCGTCAAAATCTCGCCATTAGTGTTTCCGCAGGTAAATTCTTTCTTTAGACAACGTAAAAAGGAAAAAAGGAAGAAAAAAGTTGAACTTAGAGCGCTGGCTTTTTAAGGGCAAATAAGTTTTTATCGTTGATCACATTTTATAATCCTCCATATTACAATATTTGAGTAATTTGTTTTGATTAAGACCCGAGAACATTTGATCCGATGTTTCGATACAACTCGTACATTTGTTGGTGTGTTATGGTTGTACTATAGTTTTATGTATAGTGTAGAATGGAAAATACCCTTTGTTGAATAAGTGTAGCCTTGAAGTTGTAGAAGTGTATGAATCAAATCGAAACGTTGCTCTAAGAAAATCGGAGTGTTCTTTGGTCCAAACGCACAAACACTCTCGTAGTAGACCTTTTACTTGGAGTGGATATTAAAATGGAAAGGACCACAAGGTATTTCAATTTCTGTCCAGCACTGTTCAACTGAAATTATGCGTTTATCTTTTAAGTTCCGTGCTTTTCCCATCAAAGAAAAACCGAAATGCTGATTTTGTGAGAGGCAAAAATTGCAACTGTTACGTTTCTACCGAACAGTAGTAACAATTGCTCTCAAATATATTTTTATTGTCAAAACAAATAATGTTCCAATACAATTTTGTTCCCTCGGTCTTTTAAAACACGATCCGAGCGAAGGACGTAAAATTAGCTAAAGTTTATTTTGTGAACCGAGTTACAAACTATATCCAATACAAATACCTAAGCGAAATTTTAGTAACATTATTGGAATGTTGAGTGGAACAGTCTCCGATTCGAGTGTTGTAAAATAAAATCATGAGAAAGTGACGAAGTCACGGCGATGCAGCGCTCCCAACGGCGTGTTTCCGAAACGAGCTCTTGAGATGTTATTTACTCTTTCTGAGCCAACATACATCTCTTTTCACATACGACGTGTAAAGAAAGAATTTAACCACGAAAATTTTCAAGGGGAGATTTAAACCGAAATATACCTAAAATGATATTTGTGTTCCGGATAATGAAAAAGTGATTTTTAGAATTCTCTGTCTCCGTCTGTCTGTGCGCAGCGCATCCACACATACGTTTCAATTTCTTGCACACTTCGTATTTATAATATTCGCTTGTTTAGTATTGTGATGGTCACCACAATTTAATCAATATTTAATTTTTTTAAATGTTAAATTATAATTAAAAACAACTTAAAAGCGTTAAAGGTCTTTTTCATGAGAAAACATACCTGTAAAACCATTAAGATTGTCTTAAACTTTTCGATAGATCAAAGTTTTCACTTAAAACACTTTAAAGCAACTGTAACGCAAGTGCCCTGCCGCTCCTTACACCTTCAATCGCTACGGAATGTTTTTGAACTCTTTCTCGAAGTGATGTTTTCCACTCGAGACGTTTTATTTCTAACACACGTTCTGAACGTAATCTCTTAGACTTTCTGAACAGTTTCGCCTCTAACACATCTCAGCGTAAGTCATTTCGGGGAGAAATTCTCTTGAAACCCGTCTTAACACTGTCGCATTGCCTCCAATACGAGCTTATTTTCTTCCAAATTTAATCTGGATTGCGCCATCATAAGTAGACGAAAATAGAATTAAGCGTGTCGATGACGTGGTAACATTTTTGGGACACTTCAGCCCAGAGAGTGGAGACCAGTTCACAGCTCCTTCATTACGCGAAATTATGCGCTCATCGAACGTTTCCCGCGATAAATGTGGCACGTTGCGCCATCTTGTTGAAACCAAAGCTCTGCTACATCAATACCATTCAATTGAGGAACGTAGAAGTCAGCAATCATGGCTCTATAGCGCTCTCCATTGACGGAAACAGACTGCCCGTCGTCATCTTTAAAGAAACAATTCAACTTCCCGTAAAGTACACCAAACAGTCACTTAATGGATGTGAGGGCGTCTCAACAAAGGTTTCTGGATTTTCTCCACTGCAAATTCGGCAATTCTGCGGATTGACGTAACCGTTCAACCAAAAATGAGCCTCATCGCTGAACAAAATTTTACGTTGAAAAATAGGATCGAGCTGAATATTGTTTTCGACCCATTCACCGAACGTCACGCCGTGTCGACTCTTGCACAAGCTGGATCTTGTAAGCTGGTAAAGCCGAGATCTTCTCGCAAAATCTTCCGCAAAGTGGATGCGCACAGCTGCAATTGCTGTGTGCACGATGGCGAATAGACTCATTCGCGTCTTCTTCTGTGCGCTCTGTATAGATGCGTCTTTGTGGACGATGCGTATTATCAACTAGAGGGTGCGTGGTGTGAAAACAATCAGTGGTTTTCCGACTAACTTTGCTCGGACGGACGTTGATGTCGACCGCAAAATTGACGTAGCGCTCGGTAAGTTCTGCGAACTGAACCGTGATTCTCAAAATAAATTTGCACAATTTGCAAGCGTTGTTCTGGTGTATGTCTACTCATGGTGAAATGGCAAAACATACTGACCAGAAAACAACTGTCAAATTGACAACAACCACTAGATACAGTCATGTCAATTTAAAAACCTAACCTCTAAAAATCCACGCTATACTTGTTCAAAATCCATTAACATATTACCATAAGAGCAAAATTAAAACAATCGTGTGTGTGGCAACCAAAAGCAAGATTGCACAGGTGAATGTTCAATTTTACACTGTTGTGTGTTAAATACCTCTAAAATCCACTATTAAAAAAGATACTTTTTATGAAGCGCTGGCTACTTTGTTCCTTTCACACCTTTTTGCAAAGGAACACTTTTATGGCATACGTGTGCGAGCACGCCGACCGCATTACATAATTACAACCTCCGTAACACCTCCCTAACTTCCTTTGCCCCGGAAGTGTCTTTTTCATTACACTAACAAGTTCTGGAATGTAAAAACTCACCTTTGTCAATTCACAAGAAGCTTAATCTTATTGCTCTTAATCAAATTCTACATTTTATATTTTCGTTAGACACATCCTCTCCGAACCCATAAAACAAATCATTAGTCCTCATCCTCATCTTCGCCTTTACTTTCGAACTGAAACGATACGACTACTACACGAAGACAGACACAAATTCCATTCTCTCCTTTTCCTTCATAACATACTTCTGACTAAAACCCCAACCTATCTCTATTCCTTTCTCCAATTTCTTTCCGATGGATATAACCTAAATACTTTTAATTCCCAGACACCGAACTCAGAAATTCTCTGGTACTTTCTCTATCCAGGCGGCCAAACTATGGAACAACCATAATGACAATATAATAATAAATATATTCAACAAAATACTCGTTCTCCAATACTCTGCGAACCCTTTTTGGTCTCGGAGTTGCTTTTTACACGAGACCCACTGTATGAGTGGTGATGGATGAATGAGTTATTCTTTCCTCCTTTATATCTTCTTCCTTTTTTAATTTTTTTTATCGCATATATATCGTGTGTGTATACTTACAAAGAGGTTAAGTGTAAGACAAGGCATCTGCCTTAACTTCGCCTACAAATAAAGATGATGATGATTATTATTATTATATTTGGTATCAACTGAAATTATTCGCTCGTGAAAAATATTACGAGTGTTTCAATGTATCAAATCGCTTCAATCTATTAACATATGTGTGTGTGTGTGTGGCGAAGCAACGTAGGCGACGATGATGCCTAATTTCACGCATAGTTTGTCGTAATCGCCTATCATTCCATCCATTTGAATATACCATTGTGATCTCTCACTCATATGGATTATTCTAGAATATTATCTACGCAAAGTAATTTCTATGGAGAATTTAGAAATTTCATAAAACATGTTAATTATCTCACGAACTGATCACAAATTAAATACGATATAAAATATAACCAATTAAATTTTCAAACGAATTAGTAGTACACACAAGTAGGACATACTCGTTATAATACAAGATTATGATTCAATACCAGGCCAGAAAAAAAGCAGAAAGTGAGAGAAAACAGTGAAAGTTTTTTCATGACCGCATTTTACAGAGAAAAGGTCAGAAGTAATTTTGAAAAGAAAAAAAATTAACAATGCAAATGGATTATATAATAGCTTTAATAAGAGATGCAAGATGATTTTTTCTTACCACAGAACTTACTCAGGAACTAAAGAATCATGTAAATTCTTGGAGTAATTAATATATTTTTCTAATGACATTTGTGTATCCTAATAAATGATTCATTTTCATCTTTAATTCGACTAAGGACTTCGTGGGAACAGGGAAAACCTGTCTCGCAGAGCAAACTATTTAAAATTATCTTACAAACTCCGGAGCTCTTTTCACACAAATACACCAGAGTCGTAAACCCGGGGAATACAGAAAATTCTGCGGTGAACGAGATGCACAGCAGTTCACTCCGGTACCACGAGATATCCAGAGAGACGTAAAAACGCAAAGACACAACTAAAGAATGGTTTACTACATGGTAAGTAAGAGCCACGAACAAGTTAAGGCGGATGGCTACGTAAATTTCTCGCCATAACCTACGACCACAATTGCTGCGAGACTTATGGAAGTGCAGTGTAGCAGTCGGTGACTGGAGGCTAACAGCTTCAAGAGGGACGAGATAACGTGGTTAACCTCTCACCGCGACGAAGAGGGATCAACACATGCAGATAATTGGTGGTTGCTGGAGTAATTTATAGACTGCGCGTGATTTATAAGTCGATGAAGAGAAACAAACCCATTGCTCCAATACGTATCACAAAGGAAACATCTCTATAAAGTATTCTTCAGACGACGTTTACTAAAATAATTCAATCCGAAGAAATATCTTTAATCTATGTTTATTCTCTGAGCAGTCGTAATTTGACGATCGAGCGATATTGAAGTAAAGGGAAACATAAGAAACAGCTGCGTGGGATCGACCGGCGACAGAGAGGGATGAAGTCGGATTGAATTTTGAGGTGTTGGAATAAATACCTTTGTCGTATTTTTAAATGGCATCTTTTTTTACAAAACATTTCCTTTTCTCCCGCCATTCCACACCGAAGGCGCGATTACAAAGATACTTTACACACGAGTAACAAGAGTTTTTTTTTTAATACATAATTTAAAAAAGTTATTCAGAATTGTTCTCGATTCTTAAACAGACTCCCAGCAACCGCATGAGAGCGTAAATAAATATGATTAGTATATTTTAACTGTTTGCCTATATATTGCAATTCGAGAAGAAGAAAAAGTAGTTTATTGAATATTGAGAGAAGTATCCGACGTTGCCCTGAATTTGAAAAGAAACTTAAAACAATAATTACTGATCAATTTTTTTTGACAATTCACAAATAAAACAAAAATATTCTTTGTTTTAACATACAAAAAATTGCATCAGTTTTTTAAGAAAAAATTGTACCGAGAATTGATATTTTTTACTCTACAGTGAGTAGTAAGAAATCTTTTCGTTTTTCTTTTAGTTTTTTAAATTGAAAACAATGTCTTTATATAATTTTACTGCTACGAATTGGACTCGTAAGATGATGCGTTCAGTGAATTGTCCTTCCGCCTCACGTAACACAATTGAACTGATGCGAATAAAGATTCACATCTACTGAGCCATTTTAATTGTTTTTCCGCTCTTGTAATACATCAATATTAGCCATACTTTGCTCTTTTTGTTACAATAACCCTTACGAAGAGTCCTTTGAGATTTCAAGTACTTTCATCCATTCCTTTTTTGCGATTCCAACTAGACAGATATTACAGATATCTTTATACACTTTATTAATATAGATTGTAACGAAAGAAGCTGTTACCTTCCGCGAATGTCAGGGGAATCTAATGTTTCTGGTTATTTAACCGACGTCCGTCGTTATGTCAAGTAATAGACTATAAATTGCCTCAATATTTTTCTTTTTTTTACTGTGCGAATAATGTACTTGGACCCAGATAGCATTCAAAGAGTAATTTTCTATTACAATTATATAATTAATTATAAAAATGATGAGTAAGTATTAAATAAATGTCTTTGTGACTTTTCTAAAGCGAGATTATCGTTAATTCGACTATACGACGATCAAATTTTTCGACGCCATCATGAACCAATGTTAAATACTTTCTATATCAAGAAGAAACACACTGTTTCAATAGTTTTGTTCACTAAGGTAAAAATATTCCATGAATTTTGACACGTCTATAATTTTTCTTTCGAGTAAATAATGACGTCGAACACATGTTGCAACAGACATCCATCTCCCCAAAAATTTCTGATTTTTTTTTGGTTTTTTTTTGTATACGTCAGGTTTAGTTTTATACAATTTATTTGTATGAAATATTGTTAATTTAATTTTAAATTAATCATTTAAAAATAATATTAAAATATAACGAGAATTTTACCCCCCAAAATAAAGGAGAATTATGTCTTCATCCTAAATGGGTAATACGATGACGCTGCATTCTCGCCATCAATCCTGAGAGCCGCCAGAATGGGATACACGATTATTTCTTTCGTAACACGGATGGAATCAAGTTGAAATATGAATATAATAGAAGGCGGCAGTCAGAGATCGATGACCGAGATCTGCTTCACTTCTCCGCTTCTCAACTTCCCTTCGAGGAAGTGACGTGTGTTGCATTCGGAACAAGAACACCACTTCTATTATGAAATGAATCGATGCTGCTGCTTCTTCTTAATGGACTCCGCCGTGATGAAATTAAATCCTACGACTAGAGAAATGTGAAGTGCTGCTTTTCTCTTCGCCTCTTCTTTAAAACGGAACTTAAGATGTAATAAGTGTTATAATAAATAAATTTTTAAAATTACATCTCTACAGACCAGAAAAGTTTCATACTTCGTGGGGGAAAAGTACGCGCTGCTATTTCTTTGTAAATATTATAATGACAAATGTAAGTCCGTATTTTGCTAAAAGACCTATTATTTATACTGGGATTAATTTGTTAATACTCCTTTTTTTTATATTTTCTGAATAGGTTTTTATTCAGAAGCTTAATGCAAAGTTCCTCGTTACCATCATACAAATCTTATGACAAGATAGCGAAATAATATACCTAATATAGAATTATTTTACTGCATTATTTACATTTATTAATATGTGAAGGCACTGGCGAGAGTCTAGGATAGGGAACACTGAAGATGAATGTGGCCTAAGAGCAATGACCAAAAAAAGGTCATTTAACTTGTCTTAAGAAATGTTTCCTGTGTTAAAATACTCTGCTGTTGTCTTCCTGTCAGATCGCTTATGAAAAACGTTTATCGTTCGTCTTTTAAAAAGACAAGTACAGTTAGTTGATTGATGTCGGGGTAACCACGATTCCCTTCAGGGTGTTCGTTAGGGAATCAACATAATATGCGATTTTCGAAATGGGATCGTGCTTACCTCAATATTAAACAGATGATTTGATATAGCTCGCACTTTTAAAAAGCTTAAAAAGGCGCAGAGTCTGTCATCGAAACAGAGAGAGTCAGAGAGAGGGAGACGTTTGAAGCAAAAATCTGAATATCATCAACAGAGTCCATCTTCGTCTGCGTAGTAATTAATAAATATCGACTTATGAAAGCAGAATTCATTAAAGTACACGAGAAACTAGAGTACAGTGAAATAGAGTAGTATATATAGTAAACAATAGGTTGACTCGAAACTTCCACTCGCAATGCTCTTAAAGTCGCTTGATAATGGAACCAAACGCTGTGATTTTTATACGTTTTATATTGTTCTTATGTATTGTATATTGTGATGATGCATTTCTACTAAGTACACTATTATATATTGTCTGCTTTAAAAGGTCGATATTAATTAATTACATCTATTTAAATATTATTCTCCACATTTATTCATGTAGTATCTTCTTGAGTAGCTGTTAATTACGACAGGTCTTCTAAATAAGAATGTAAAATGGATGGGTGGGGTGAGAGGGGTGAGAGGGGGTAGCGCTGTCGTAAAGTTTTGAAAGCGAGAGTGGATTGCGTTGAACGGCAGCTGAGGGTGACGTGCGCTCCTTGTCGCCGCTGTGGGAGACAATCTCTCACGTGCAGAGAGATCTCAGCTGCAGCAGACGACGTCATCGATAAGAAGAGCAGCAGCACACGCCTCTCACAGCACGCACTCAATCAATCAATCTATCAATCATTCATTCATTCATCCTCCAAAGTATCTTTATCGTGTGACAACCAGGAAGGAAAATGGAAAATGGAAGGAAGGGGATATTTCCTCCTCTTTTTTTATTCAAAACATTATTTCCCGGAGTTTTCTCCGATTCTCCTTCGGGTAAAGGCAGATTTTTAATAGGCGGTTGTCTTTTGTAATTTAGTGTCATTTTAATACGATTTATCAATAATACTTTCCGAATAATCTATTTAATATACCTCTGAATAACTTTTGTGGATGTTCTATTATTATTACACGTAGCTTACTTTTTAGTTTAGCAAAAGTGTGCTGAAATATTCAATCCACCTCCGCATTAAGGCCCTTGATGGGAATTGATGGGATGGTCCCTTGCTTGCTTCCGGAGAGCAAACTAATTTATTGTACTCCAAGTGGTCATTCACAGTTTCTCCCACGTCTTTAACTATAAATTTATTATTATTATCATTATTATTACTTATTATGGTCTCAAGATGATTTTTAAAATGTCACACAATATACGCACATTAGATGTGACGTGGTCTTATACAGTTTGTAACTGCTTTTGTCACTAGTAAATTTATTATTAATAAATTTAAAAAAATATTATTATTATTCGCTAGAAACTTGATAATTATTTTCATTCCCTTGAAATTGATAAGTCTCCCGTTCCCCACATACCAACTAATGTTCAAAACTCGAAGAGATTATTTATATCTTGTTTCATCATCATTCTTTCAAATTCCCATTATTTTATGTTCATTTTCATACGATTCTATGAATATCTCACCTCAGTGAACAGTGGAATTCTTTTTGGCTTAGGTATCTAATACATCTAATCTATAGATTATCAAACAATTTTAAAGATTTTTTGAGATAAAATGATTTATCACAACATCAGGAAGTGTTGACGAAAATAATTTTTTGCTGCACGTTCACATCGTGTTTTGCGAGGGGTAAAACTCGTCTAAAAAACGTTTCCTTCAAAGAAGAGAACACGAATCGTAGCGAATAATTCACTCACGCAGTAATAAGAAATGAAAATTAAATTACAGATTAAATGAGTCACATTGTTATGTTGTTTAAAAATGATTTATCTTTGATAATTTATGTAGTACATGTGATAACAAAAGATGATTACAACCGAGACGTTAATATCACAACAATTGTCTAAGAATATTCATAACAAATTGGATCATAACAATTGGAGAATCGAGAGAAGCGATGTATCAGCAAACCAAAGTTAGTTTACGACATTCATGGTCTCCATGGTTACAGAGACACAATTGAGCAGCTCTACCTGCGAGACAACAATGAAGTTCACGACCTTACAGGAATGTAAAATCAAATTGGGACGGGCAATAGAAAAAAAAACATGTTCATTTTTATTAATTTCAATTATTTTTCAACGAATCTAAATCGGAAAAAATAGGACGAAGGCCACGTAACGATAATATATTGCTCACGCATCCACTCGCGGAAATGCTCTTAACTACTCCGAACATTATTTACATTAAAAAAGGGAAGAAAAGAAATAAGAAACAGGAGATAGTCGCTGGGAGCAGTAATCGAGGTGGAGGCGCGCCACGCGGATTTAATAAGCAAAAAAGGAAGAAGTTGGACGCCGACGCCCACGTGATCATAGGAGGAGGAGGATGAGAGCTTCAGCAGCGCCCACGCGCCTCGTGTGTTGCTTCTGTCTGCCCACTCACTCACTCACTTCCAACAATGGCGCTCTGTTGTCCAGAAACGATCGAGAACGGTCAAAAATGTTTATATCCTTGTAATTACGTAATGTTGAGTGAGAATGGGAGACGGGACAGAGATTCGAACGGGGTGGCGCAGCAACGCATCAAGCAGAAGGTCCCGAGTTGGAATCTCCGTCCCGTCTCCCATTCTCACTCAACATTACGTAATTAATCTGTTACCCGGCGGTGAGGATCACCACAGTTTGAGACACTTCTGTACGCTTCCCCTCTTATCCCCTGAAACTTAATACTATGCTTATTCTTTAAACTTCCATGATTAAGTACGCAAGAAAACCCCTTCATGAAGATGCTTTTGGAAAATGAGAATATTTAGAAACAAATTACTATTCTTCGACTCATAATCGGTATCAACTAATATTAGAGTCGAATTGTTTTTAAATATAAGCCTACGCAATGTTACAACTCATTCATAGAGAGTTTATATTTTAACGTTTTTTTCGTAAAAAATGTTACATTTTGTTTCTTAAATTCTCAATTTAAATTTCGGTGTTAAATTCATTAATAACACCACGAAAAAATCTACATTTATTGAAATAAAATAACGTTAACAGGAGTTTCAGGGTAAATTGAAAACATAACATTTTGGTACATAACAGCTTGCAACCACCATCTTGAATTTTGTTGACTTTTCAAGTAGACTATCGATCTGTAATCTTAGATCCAAAAACCCCGGTTTACAAAATTTTAATAAATCTGGACGTATCATCGATTTTCGGCCGCCCGACTTAAAAAAAAACTGTTAGATATATAACAATTATTAAGCATGAGGTACAATATTAACTTCGCAATCCTATATTTAAAAACTATCTGGTTAAAATACAAATAGATGCAGGTTATCCGTTGAAAAATAGCTTCTTTTTTTTCTTCTAAAGATTCATATTTTCTAAATGTAAAATCTTTAAGGTTTCTTTCCCCACGTTATTAATCCTCGATCTTCATAGAATGAGCTTCAGGGGATGAAAGGGGACAACCATTTTTGGCCTCTCTGCACCGTTTCCGGACCACAGTGCGACGCCGAACAATTTATACGTCACGCGGCGGCAATCGCCAGCAAACTCGATTAGTCAGATCGATTATCGATAGACAAGTCTCTTCCACGGAATTGTTTCCTCGAGAGATATTCATAAGACGTGCACGAGTATTCCGAACACAATGCCATCATGAATATACAGACTTCACGGGAGTGCATCAGGGTTTAAAATAAACTGTTTGGTATGTTTGTTTGTTTGTTTGTTTGGGAAGTTAATACAGTAGAGGTAAAGTGGGATAGACAGTTCGTGGAACACACCCTCTAAGACGCACTATTGAATTGGAAGCTGACACGAAAATAGTGAGACAGTGAATTGATTCATGAAATAAGCTTCGCTGCATCAAGGAGCACTACGAGGCGTAATTGTCCCGCTACAACGCACTTCCCTCTATTGAAGAACGGTCACTTTCAAATACTCCCGGGGACATAATATAAGGGGGAATATTTTAGTCGTTTAAATGCGATAAATCGTTAGCATTAAAAATATTTAAAAAAATTCCGTGAACAAAAAATGCTGCAAACATTAGTCGAAATCTGAATTAGGGCGAATGGACGCTGAGTAGTAACTTAAATCAAATAATTAAAATTCTGTTGACATCGAACCTCAGTGAACAGTTTCTGAGATGAGATGTAGGGCGGGTAGCGTTTATGTACCAAAGAGAATTTACTGACTTTAGACTGTAATCTTACAATGAACAGTTCAGAGATAGAAACAATTAAATTTTTTGATAACGTGATGCATTTTGGGGACGTAATTATGACGGGAGAAAAAAAGGGATACTTGGAAAACAAAAGTTAACTTTTGTAAATAATAGAAACCTTTATGAACTTATGGCAAACATGGAACTGCGACTAAAGCAAGTACGGTAGTTGATTTCGACAGGTAACATTAAGATCGTTTCTCCTTAACGCTCTCTGTGCGTCACGGAGCGATGGAGTCACATGGAGTAGCAACGCCTTGAGGTTACAGTCTCCTCATTCAGCCATGCGCCCACTTTCACGTCAAATTATCAGCGCCCCGCAGCCGACCAGATTTCACGCCCTCGAAGAGACTGGAGCTCACGGAATAATTATGGGTCTTCCAGTAGAGACATGGATAAATATAATATGTCATCCGTTACTTACACTGTCTATCACTGGCTTAAGATCGTACACGAGAGATATGACGTGTATATATGTTCTATAGCTCCTTTCAAAGGACACCGTAATGGCTAAACGAGTGGGACAAAGGAATTAGGAGTAGTTTATGTCAGATTGTGTTCGAATATATTTCCGTCCCTCTCAACTCGAGAAAATCTTTTAGTAAAAGGTTCTGAAGAGTCAGAGTTGATGTTTCGACGATATTTTTGCTGATAAACTTATTTTATACGAAAGGACGATGTCTCATTCTAACACCTTCGCAAAAATAGTAAAATAATGCATAGAATCATTTTTCCTATTTTTTCAATAACTGATTGTTATTCTAACACATTTCCCTTCGACACGTATTCCCATCGAAGTGCTTAAAATACTCTATTACTGAAATATATTTTGAAATCACTACAACAGAGTTATACAAACAGTATGTTAAACAGAGCATGATAAATTCAGAATTCTTTTATCTCATATTGTTCATATTTCATAGTTTTTAATTTTTTCTCATAAATGCGCAATATATTGATAAAATATCAATTTCGTGAGTGAAATATATATTTTTAGTTGTAGTTTTTCTTCCTTGCGGTTCTATCCTTTTCAGTAAAGAACCTTTTAATGAAATCTCAGGAATTCTTACCTCGGTTAACATTTTTGCGAAACAACTAAACAGAAACGTTACACTGTATCTCCAGATAAATTGATAAATAAATAATATAAATAAATTTGTTGCGTGACAAAACTGCGTCGTGTGACCACGTGACCAGGACAATAAACTAATGTACTCTCCGGAAGCAAGCAAGGGACCATCCCATCAATTCCGATCAAGGGCCCTAAGGCAGACGCGGATTCAAAAATTTCAGCAAAAGTTCCTAGATAAGATAAAAAGTTAGCTGCGAGTTATAATACTAATAGAATGTCAATATGTTTGTAATTTAACACAAAAAAATTATTTTACATGTACCAATTATTATCGAACTGTAGATTATTCGGAGTCTATTTTTTTTATATCTCCTAACTATTAAAATAATTCGGGATTAATTATTAAGGAAGACCGTCGGACCTGACACGACGCGAACATAATAAGTATCTCTTCAAATTAATGCCGACGTGTATTCCCGAGATGAAGTTGAAATCGAATAAAAAACTTAAATGAATTTTCGCACCACATTTCGTCGCCTCTTTGATAATATTCGCCGCCGCCGCCATCTTCATTCAACTAATGAGTACCACGAAATGAGAAGAGGGTTGAAGAGCGGGTTTTTGGATTCGGAAAGCGACAGCCACGACAGGGCTTTACGTAGACGTCAGCAAGAAGCTTAGGGCAGGAGACAGGAGACAGGAGACAGGAGCTATCGGCACTTTCCCTTCCGTCCGTCCTTCCTTCCTTCCTTCCTTCACCTGCACCTTTTTTTTTCTTTCCTCCTCGCCGCTGATACTTCTGTTCCTTTTTCCTCCTGTTTCCGATGCTACGACATCGTCTCCTTTACCAGAAGGGCCAACTCCTTCAGACCATTGTCACCTTCAGCAGGACTCACGACGACGGTTTTTCTCAGGAGACGTTTTAAAGCGAGAGCAATTTTCTCTCGAATATTCGAAACCCTTGTGGAAAACCTTACTTCTGGAGGAAATTCACTCATCGCACAGAGCAAAGCTTAAAAAAAATCAAAAGCTTATCACGAAAAAAGGGTGGTACGACATTCTTGTTAAAAAATTTACGTATTACAAAATATCTATTAAATATTTCCTCTTATTAGTATTAAATACGCCATTGCCCTTAGACCGTTGATCGGAATGGTGGGATGGTGGCCTGCTTGTTTCTGGAAAGTAACTTAGTTTAAGGGCTCGAATGACCTCAATGTCGGCGAGCCGTAAAGCCCCAATATAAAAAACACACTTAGCTTATCATCCCGCAGCACATGGTGCTTCTTCTTTTCTTTTACAATAAAGTTTATTTGTGTTTATTTATAAATTACTTTTCTCATGTACTTTGAGTTTCTTCTTGGTGGTTAATATGAATTTAAATATTTTATCGCCTTTCGTATCGTAGATCAATGAATATCTTTTTGAGGTTTAAGTTCTTTGGAACATTGGTAGAACTCCTCCGAGACGAGCAGTATCGGCATCCCTAACTATTTAGACAGCGCTCAGCAATATAAGTCTTCTTCCGAAGGTATTTTTCAGACTTGCATTTTATCATCATTTGCCCATTACTTAGTTTAACTAACGTAACAAGCAAAATATATTCTAAAACCAAAGAACATACCTAAGAATTAAAAAAAAAATCAGGTAAATAAATGGTTCAGGTCAGTATTCGAAGTGGTGACACAGACGTTTTGTTTCATAATATGCAAGAAAGAAACGCATATGGAGTAGCAAAATGAACCATGAAATTACTTGTAGCATTTTTACTTTTCGATGATTTGGCTGGAGAGCAATTCCTAAAATACAACAAAGCTGCGACACTGGTTTTGATAAAATAAACGACGATTCGGCTTCCTTGAAGAACGTGCGTTGCGCGTAGTCTATGTATAGATGTGAAAATGGCGGTAGTAGAATTAAAAAGAAAAAAACAACAACAATGAAAATAAACATTTCAGGGAAACGACAGTATTAAACTGGTAATGGCGAGAAGTATATAAAATAAATAAATTAATAAATAAATCACCGGTCTTCCAAAAGGGAAGAATTATCGGAGTATGGTGGCAGCACAACGTTCCCTATCCCCCGATTTCTCCACCTGTCACGACCGGACCTGTCAGACTGCTGTCTCGCGTTGTCGTATCTTCCGCTACCTCTTCCTTCCATTTCCAGATCTTTCTTCCCCGCACAGACTTCGTTTCCGACTGCCAGGATCCGATGTCGCAAAAAAAAAAAAGGTCTTTATCGGATTCTTGCTTTCATACACGAATTCACTTCCGGGACCTCCATTATCCCATCGATCTCCACGCGGGGTCCATTACGTCACTCTCCCCTCCCCTCCCCTCCCCTCCACCCCACTCCATCCGTATACTACGTCACGACGTTCCTTTCGATTTGCCCTTCGTAACAATCTTCTCGAGGAGGGATTTTTTTAAAAAGATTTATAAGAGATATCTAAATTATATTGCTAATTGAACCAAAGTACATATATAGTTCTTAAAAAAGTAAAACATTAAAGAGTGTCTAAAAGTTTTAGTTACAATTAAGGTCTGTGAAGTGATGGATAAAATCCACTTAAATAGTTCCTCGTAATATATTTTAGTTTTCGTAAGTGACGATCAGCGATTTGAATTCACGACTCTTTCCGCTTTTCTTTCTAACGATTGTTCTGATCGATTCTCGTTAAGACGAAGTGTGTACCTCTCCGAGCATTGTGAAGCTCCGTAGTTGCACTATCAAACATAAATATCCTAAAGGTGTGGAATATGTAAAAAAGGTAGAGTACTTGAGTGATTACGCAGATTGATCCCAATTTCACGGTACAGACTTTTTTTAAGGGTTGCTGCACACAGACACTGTATAACAATCATTTATTGTATCGGAGAATGTAAGGGCGCAAATACAAAAAGGAAATTCATGAACTTCCATCAGTAGCATCTTTGGCATCTTTGAATGTGTAAATGCGCCAATCGCTGCCCCAACGCTATCGAGCATGTGTATGCACTGTTGGTGGACTTTGCAATTTTGAACATTACACTAGTCGACGACGCTGTCAATGAACACTTTGTCATCCCCTTCGTCTCTTATTTCTTGTGTTTGCGTCTCTTGCGCCCTCACATTCCTACACAATAAATGAGTGTTACGGTGTCCTCCACCAACCCCTAAAGTTCGTACCACGAATTCGGGATGATGCGTTGGGAAAGATAAAATCATTAAACAGAGGAACATGAGTTGAGCGTCACCTGGATAGTAGTTTAAGAACTTACAATAATTTGAGGTTTATTCGAATTTTAAAGCAAATTATAAATGCAATAATACATATTTTAATGTGAGTTCACGATTCTAAAGTGGAGAAAATTATCTTTATATCTATTATTTATCTTTGGTAATCGGTGAAGTATGAAGTGCAAAAACGTAATACTTCAAAAATTTTCTATTAGAAATAGGATAAGTGTGTCTCGTACGTAGTTCGAATAATTTTGTATTTAATTACTATTGGAAAATTGTGTTAATTTTAAGGTCTATTTATACAGCTGGATTACGCGAACAATGATTACATCACACCAAATATCTGTGAGAAAAATCGAATTGGAGTAGCAAAGAATTGGACCGTTTAAAGCAGTAAGATCTACAGATAGACCAAGTAAATATGAACTAGGTCACGATGTACAAAATAATTTTATATTTCTTCAAATAAATTCCACCTTCTAAGAATGACGTCAAGAGTTACAGTTTTTAGCCGGTTTGAGATATTTCCGTCACTTTTAAACAGAGCACAATAGTATTAAAATTGAAAAGTTAAATAAAAATTGTCATTCGATATCAATTTAGAAATTTTTTGATTATTATAACAACCCCTTTTAACGCGAAAGACGAAATTTGTCTTAATTTGTTTCCCTGATTCCTTGTGACTCGAATTTCCATCACTGTTCAATTGCTGTGCCTCGAAATCCATTCGATATGGATCCGTCTCTCCTCGTAAGAGACGTTTGGTTTTTTAATCAGTGCTTTCGCTTTGTGCCTCCACCGCATCCCCTGGAGGGACCTCTCATTCCGTCACCGAATAATGAGTGCGTTCGCACACGTTAATGAGGTACTTCTCCCAGATGACGTCATTCGCTCGCGGTAGCCGATCGCCCGCTCCCCACCCAGCGCGCCAGCGGACACGAAGGGAACCATGGAGAAGAGTTGCATTCATTGGCGCGGAAAACGGCAACAATTAGAGGAGAGAGGGTGCATATAATTGGAGTCGTGCGGTAAAGGAGAAAAACCTTACGGACCGTAACATAAAAAAGAAAAAAAAATTGGTTTCAACCCTCTCCCTTTTAAAACACGCCTCTAATGGTGTATAATATTCCCCCCCCCCATCTATTACGTAATACTAGACGTGCGTATAAGATACTGGCACGAAATGAAACCTATCCTATTTTTTTTTCCTTATTGTAGTATTTGTAAATGGCAAACGTTGTGAGCTATAGAAGCTTATCTACATGGGGTGACAGAAGGTGGGTTGTGGGTTATTGTTAGTAGTTAGCTGGGTTTACCAACGACTTGGTCCACGTGGAGGTGCCAGTATGACTAGTAAGTAGAAATAGTTAGTTATTGATACTAGGAAAGAAAGTTTCCATTTCAGTAGTCACAGCTACATGAACTGGGACATTAATGTGAAAAGCTACAAAAAAAATTTCTGGAACCCCCGTCGGGAATTGAACCCGGGATCACTTTGTGATGTGCAAGTACGCTACCGCCTCAGCCACCGGAGGGGAAAAGGATTTATTTTTGTACCACTTTTAAAAATTTTGGGTTAACACGGAAAGCAGGTACTGCTATCGAAATACACAAAAATTAAAAGAAAATTATTGTACCATCAATTTATTATAATTTTGGGCTCCTGATTGACACACCAAACAGAGTATTTATTCTGTTTAGAAAAATACGATTTTCCAATTTGTGAAAAAATGCAATTCTCAACATAGTTTAACGTTTAAATCCGTAACAAAAACATTAAAAATTTATTTATTCTTAAAGTAAAGAAGGTACGCAATCAAAATTTTACTTCGATATTCAACATAAATTGATGTATAGGTGAGACTAACAGTATTACTAATCTTACCTTGACGAGCCCTAAAGCCCGACCAAAAAAACAAAAAAAAAACTAATCTTCCCTACTTCCTCCCATCCAGAAAAGTTTTTCTCGGAACTTTTCGAAAAATATAGGGACAAATTGTGATATCCCTGAATTAATTATGAATTCCTTATTGCTGTGCTCTCACTGAACAGCTGAGAACATGGATTAAGGTTTAAAAAATACACTACTACAATTAACGTCCGTTATATAATTTTTTTTTTAAACCTTATGATGGACCATTACTATATAATAAATTTAATAATAAATTTATTGTCAAAAAACAGTACAGACTGCGTATGACCACGTGGAGGACAATAAACTAATTTACTCTCCGGAAGCAAGCAAGGGACCATCCCATCAATTCCGATCAAGGGCCCTAAGGCAGAGGCGGATTCAAAAATTTCAGCAAAAGTTCCTAGATAAGATAAAAAGTTAGCTGCGAGTTATAATACATATATAATGTCAATATGTTTGTAATTTAACGCAAATATGTTTGTAAATTTACATGTACAAGTTATTATCGAACTATAGATTATTCTGAGTATAGTGTTTAAAAATCATAAGAGTTGAAAAAAAACCCACTAAATTCACGATTTATTATTACAATAAACACGCCCCTAGACAAAGCCTAGAGAACCTGTTTAAGAAATCCGCCTCTCCCCGAAGGAAAAACGGAGAAAAACCCGGGCCAGGATGGGGCTACAGAATTAATGTACACAACCGTGCCAAAGTTGAGTACACATAAAACTAAATTAATATGAGCCATACGGCAACACAATCATGCAAGAAAATAGTTTTTGAAATTGTTATAAGTTATTTAAAAAGTGCTACAGCAATGGCGTGATAAAGTACAAGACGAATTTAACTTTTATTAAAATCAATAAATTCTTTTACAGTGTAGAAGCACTGGTGCAGGAGGTAGTTTTTAACCGCGGATTTGAAGATATTCAATTTCATAATATCTTTTATATTCTTGGGCAGGGAATTATATAGAACGATTCCCGAATGACACGGTCCTTTTTGGCAAAGAGTGGTTGACACTCTAGGGCAATAAATATTATTACCATTGCGAATATAGTGTTCGTGAACGAGACTGTTTCGTATAAAGCAAGGGTGGCACTTCAGTAATTCGGTCTTAACAAACAAGATCGTTTCATAAATATAAATGCAGGGAAGAGTTAAGATACTTAATTCCTTGAATAAAGGTTTACAAGAGTTTCGGGGGTGAAATTTACAAATTATCCGAACTATATATATTGTGATTTTAAGTAGACCACGTTTCGACTTTCCGTTGAAGTCGAACATGACGTCAGAGAAGATGTCGTATTCGTCCATCGAAAGGGTGGAGGTCTTGGATAATTTATGTGGTTCCAAAGCACTTAAACGTTTCTTAAATCTGCTGCTTATATTTAGTAATTAAAGCGAATTATTTAAAATGTGTGTGGTATGGGAATGGGAAAAAAAATCGATGAAATTATTTGAAATTTCAAAGGTCTCTTTTTATGGGTTATTGCAATTGCAAAGTGTGATTAATAATGATAAATTACAAGAGCACAAAAACAATTTAAATTGGCCGCTAATCAGTAGATCTTCACTCACAGAGTGTTGACTATGAAGTTCACTAAAATGTGTTCTATTGCGTTACGTGAGAGGTGAACGTATAAAATTCTACGCGAAAACGAACCGTTAAATGAAGGTTGTGAATAAGGAAGTTTTCAAGTACACGAGCCGAAAGTACATGAAAAAAAAAAAAAAAAAAAAAGTTTATTTCTGTGTAAAGTTTTTTTTGTGTTCCTCCTGTTCCTGGATTTTAAAATAGTTCGTAATTCCGTGCATAACAACATACCAACATAACACTGAAAACTGTGTGTCTGTCATTCGTGTTTAATTGAATAACAGTAAAGTAGAAAAAAAATGGAAAAACAAAAAAGAAAAATGACTTTACATTATTATATAAACTCCGTGCAAAATGTGAAAAAATCTAGACCTCTTGACAAGTGTTTCGATGCCCTTCGTAGAGTAAGCTCATTGTATGAACTCTTTGTAACCAATATTTCTTTGAATGTTTGTGTAATTTTTTTTACGTTAGATTAAAAACGGAAATCATTTTTTTTTTTGTGAGTTGTATTAATATTTTGAATTTCCATTAATGATTGTTTTAAGTTTCTTTACAAATCCCGGGTAACAGCTCGTATTTTTTTTTAGTTTTTCAATAAAGGCAACAGATATAAATCGATAATCTTCGTTCGCATATTGGATTTTCTGTTGCACAGTTTGAGAAAGACAAGTGAAAATTGGTTCATGATNCTCCTCCTCCTCCTCCTCCTCCAACTCTTGAGTGATGCTGGAAACGAAACGCAAGTGATCGCTTTCGCTTAATGAATTCGCGGAGAGAGTAATTACGTTTCCTGACAGCGACGAAAGTACTTCAACGGAGGAAAACGGCGTTCCTTACCATAATAGAGATGTTGCTCGGCGAGGAATGCATTCCACGGCAGATTAAAGCTGTTCTTTTGAGAGAGAGAGAGAGAGAAACACGCTTCACACAGCGGAAGAAAGAAAAAACTCTGCATGTTTGCTCTCTGAAATACTGGAACAAAACTGTGCTTGAAGCTAACATGAGAGTTGTTTCGTACACATCACAAAAAAATACTTGCACCATCACAAAAAACCCATCCTGGTCCGGGTTTTTCTCCGGTTTTCCTTCGGGTAGAGGCGGATAAGGTTCTCTAGGCTTTGTCTAGAGGCGTGTTTATTGTAACAATAAATCGTGAATTTAGTGTTCTTTTTCAACTCTTATGATTTTTAAACACTATACTCAGAATAATCTATAGTTCGATAATAACTTGTACATGTAAAATTACAAACATATTTGCTTTAAATTACAAACATATTGACATTCTATTAGTTTTATAACTCGCAGCTAACTTTTTATCTTATCTAGGAATCTGCCTATACCTTAGGGCTCTTGATCGTAATTGGTGGAATACGTCCCTTGCTTGCTTCCGGAGAGTAAATTAGTTTATTGACCTCCACGTGATCATACGCAGTCTGTACTGTTTTTTGACAACAAATTTATTATTATCATTAACCGAGCAATAATTGTATTTATTTCACACATTTTATCTGAAGAACGGTACTAAGAAATTTGTTGAAACTCGGAGAATGGAGGTATTTGCAGACTAAAAAATGATGTAACTTGGTCTCATTTTGAAACGGGATCGTTCACTTATTACGGAGTTTTTGCATTGCATATCGTACGCGCTATCCACACGCACCTTTCTTTTTTGCGCGTGCTCACATTTTAGTGTCGCGTTTCATTTTCCCTCGTGAGGTGCAGAGAGATTTGTTGGTTGTGTGAGTCGTATGTGACAGTACAGTGTTCTTGCGTATGCTTTGCGTACGAGTCGTGTGTTCGGGTAAAGAATTTTTTAGTACGATTTGAGTCGAAGGCGCGCGAAGCGAGTTCTTTCCGCGTTGGCGTCATCGACGTTACGCAAAAACACTGTCAGAAGATACATAAGTCATGGATTCCAAATGAAAGATAATTTCCGATTGTCTACATCGCTAAAACGCGAATGAAAGTGAAGAATTGCAGAGGAAATACAAAAATGTTTCCTATCTTCTACCTAGATAGGTAGACAGGAGAAACACTGACAAAACCTTAAATCATCTCCGGATATACGGAACACATATTAGCGAATGATGAATCTAATATTGACAGTACAAAATTCACCCTAGTTACGTAAGTGATATTGAAGAGAAAATCTTGCAATTCAGTAATAACTGAAACGATTCAATGAACAACATCTTTGACATTACATAATTCTTGACCACTTGGTATTAGAGGAGAATTATCTCGAGGAATAGGTAAAAATAAAAATGAAACACTATAACTTGCCGACGTTTCGGATATATTTTATCCATCCTCAGGGCTTCTCACGATATTTCTGACACATCACTCTTGTTGTTGTGGATGCTGATGCAGACGCGTGATGATGATGTAGAAATATTTTAACAAAAGCCTTGAGGATCGATGGAATATATCCCAAACGTCGGCGAGTTGTATAATGTTTTTTTTCTTCTCTCTTTTCACCTTCTTCTCATTTTGTTTCACGCCAGTTTCTTTCTCATCATGAAATGCCGATAACGCAGAGATACGTGTCGTGTTTTACGGGACGACGGGACTTAACATCATAGCAGCATCACACGCGCTCTCTTTGTGTCTCCTCTCAGAGTGGTTTGAAGATTTTTCACAAATAGAGGCGAGTAAAACTTCGTTTTTGTTAGGCCAGGTTCAATTTTGATGAAACCTGTATTTTCTTCGTTTTGTCCTATGGATCAAAGTTAGAAAACCCAATCCGGGGAGGGGGGGCATATAGGGCAATAACTAGTAAGTTGAAGAGTTGAAAGGTGAATTTGAAGTTTGAAAAAGTAAAAATTCAAATTGGCGCCGGGAATCTCGAGTACATTCAGCGGTATCTCTGCAACCATTTTATAAATTCGTAAGACATTTCTTTTGGTAAACTGCACCGCGATATTCCAAATCGTCAACGGATGCGATGCGAACTCTAATATTTCCATGTTCATCCGTCTTATAAACTACATTTTCTATTTTTTGATATATTGTATTTTTAAAATCTGATTAATGTTTACTATTCTTACTTTTCTTTTTCCATAAATAATATTTTAAAGCAATATTTAATTTTATACAAAGATTTAAACTCAAATTTTAAAAAATCAAAAAATAATAAAAAATGGCATTTTTCCTTAAGGAAAGACATTTTTCCCCGCGCCATTTTGAATTTTAATTTTTTTTTTCACTTCAGATTCGTAATCAGCGACCTCCAAAACCCTTTATCCTATTTTTTTTTTTAAATCTTCAACTTACTACTTGTTGCCCTATGTGCCCCCCCCGGGGGGGGTTCCTGGGGCGTGGGGGGTGGGGGAGTGGGGGTATTTCCACCCACATTGAGTTTTCTTACTTTGACAAAACGAAGAAAATCCAGTAGGTTTCATCAAAATTGAACCTGGCCAATCGAAGTTCCTAAAACATTGCCATTTTACTGGCCTAAGACTTCAATGATGCCATGTCGTCTACGGCCCTCTGTCCGCGTAACTACTGAGCCCAGCGAAGCCCACTGAGAACCAAAGCTCGTCCGAGAAATGCAGAAAATGAAAGCTCTTTGTGGTACACATCGAAACGGTTTTTACTTACAATTAAAAATTATCGTTCAGTTGGACAATGAAATTCAATAAAGAAACGAATGTATTTTTATTTTTTCAGAATATTAAGCAAAACATCTTCGGGACACTAGAATTGATAAATGAAGTCCACGAAAAACTGCCTCCGTGATGTAGCTTACAGAAATTAAATATCGTTGACACACGAGCAAGGATTTTTGTTTTCAAACGAAAAATGCGTCAGATTTCCTTAAAGAAATAAAACCGCTAGAAATATGGGCTGAGTGCGAAAACATTTCTCTTTTTTTTGTGAGGATGAAATATGTTATTTGCATTTAAATGTTGCTTCGAGGGAACTCCAAATAAAAACTCCACTTCAAAGAATATCCTCAATTTCCGAAAAAACAAATTCATTAAAAACCTCATTTTCTAGGAGAATGCATAGGGATTATTTAAATGGTTGACACTTTTGCCGTCTTCATGTGTGTCATTATTCTCATTAGTATTTCGAAAGCTTCCAGCAGTTTGCCACCCAGGAGCGAGAGAAGGTTCCAGATTTGCTAGAAACACGGCGAAGAGTTTCATATGAAGATTCAAATCCCTTGCAAACACTTTTTTAAATCTTTTGAAAGGTTTTTGTTCAAATTAAGTCTGAAGATAAAATATTATTATGTTTTTATTTGAATGATTTACTGATATGTGATTATATTTCACTTTTGAATGTTCGTAAGTTAAGACATAGCTGCATATTACATCGTACATGTTAATATAAATGTCTAAAACGACAAATTAATATCCTCCAACGAATCAAAGAGTATCAAAGTGTTTGTTGTGGTTTGTTGAGATTTTGTTATTCCTCTTCAGCTGAGGAGAGAGGAACAGGACGTCGTAGAAGACCGTCTTCAAAACAAGACCTCATTGCAACTCTGCAACGCGACTAGAAAAGCTTCAAACATGAAACATACGACCATTCTGCTCGACATACGTTAAGAATTATTCAAACTATTTGAGAACTCTTTCACGGAAAATTCGTTGAAATTGTACTCTCAACCGATTTAGAATTGTTTGTGCAAAGGAGTCCTCGGTTTCTCTGGCGAACGACTAACGATTTTCATGACGTTCTAAAAGAGTAGAAGCTTTTAGGGGTTTTGTAAATGGGAACTATAGAACGGGGTCTCATTTCCAAATAGGATCGTTTCACATCTTTTTCTTTAATGTTAGAAAATTAAATTGATGGATCGTTAAAAAAAAAAGCTCCGTCATTCACAATGAATGCATAAAAAGAATTGGATCTCATGAAGCAAAATAAAAGGTCTCATGATACTTTGTATCTACCTTTTGTTTACTGCCGCCTCAAAATGCTGCAAAGGGTGAAAAAGTGTCTCGTTAAGTTTTGCAAAGTAAACCTAACCTATAAACCTGACGTATCGGTGCGGACGGAGTAGACATCAAGAGGGGTTCCTCTGTCACTTGAAAGAGACACTGCTTCCTCAATTATTGGGAAATCTATCTACACCTCACCATCACCTAACAAATCTCCTCCATTCGAACAGAGTACTAAATCGAGTCATTTACAGGACGCCGTCTCTGTAAGATCACGAGAGAGACAAAAAAATAAACAAACATAAATAGACAAGCGTATTTGAAAGAAAAGAGTGACAAAGGTTAACGTACGATTGGTATAAATTGAGAGTAAAGAACAATAAACAAAAAACACACACACATACAGTCTGATACTAAGTATTCAGACTCTTCCGCTGATTCAAACCCTTCGAAATCCCAACACAGGATACCCTCACATCTGTTCGGATTTGACAAGCTCTACAGAATTCCACCATATTTTTGGAAGTATTCCCCGAATTTCTGGTAAGCTCGTAGCACCGGTTAAAATAAAATAAAAGACCATATTATAATTACGTTCTTAGAACTTTCGGTTATGGCCATTTTTGTCAGTAGGTGCCTGATGAAGGTCGCACTAGGAATCTAAACATAGAAGAAAAAAAGTAATTGAAAAGAAATAGTTTCTGTAAATGTAAGTTAGTTCAACTTAACAATTGAATAAAATGAAAAACACCACACTGCCCACATTTTTTTGTTGTTTATTATTCTTACTTTTTATTGGGTGATGGGGCTCGTGTCATCAGGTATGCTCTTCCACCTGACAACGTTATTTGGGAGAAGGAAAGACGTTGGGTTGAGGGGTAGTGTAAGGTTCTGCACGGGGCGACGGAAACCCCAGCTAAAGAAAATCTCACGAAATTCGATCGAATCTTCCGTACTCTTTTGCTTAACAGTACACACGGAGTGAATTTGCTTCCACACTGCGACATGCTGCACGAAGCGTTATAAATAAATAAATATTTTTTATTGTCAAAGGAGCAGTTGCAAACTGCATATGACCGCGTGTGGGATAATAAACTAAGTTAATCTCCGGAAACAAGCAAGGGACATATTCCATCATTTGCATTCAAAGACCCAAGGGTAGTGGTGGATTCAATACTTACTGTGATCAATTTATCATTCCAAAATTAATCGTATATGCGATGAGTTCTCGAATATTCCAGATTAATAATAGCGAAAGCATTAAATGACATTCCCACCTATGGAAAGTCCGGCGCTACCCGGAAGAGAAACAGGAGAGAGACCCGGGTCACCTGTGCAGACGAAGAGTCCTTGTTTTTAGTGAAACGAATGATCCGCATTATGATTCGTCGCCCCATTGAGAAAAATATCCAAAAGTTAGAGGCGACGTCGAAGTAAGTCGTGACGAGATGACGATAAATCTAAACTTGTTGGCGCCAAGACATGACCTCACACTATGCGACACCAGTCGGATCCATCGCAGATTTTTATCCTTCCCTCTGTGACTGAGAAAAGGCTATTAACGTCTATTGCGTGCATGACAATGTAAAGTTCGAAGCGGCGGTCGTGATGTGAGAAAGCTTTCAACATGTTTTATTCATATTCCCGATTGCGTCAAGGAAATTCTGCTTTTCTAATTTATATCTCCTCCACCCACATTCCGTGATGAGCACGGAGAAAACAACTGCGTTCGATTGTGTTGTGTTTGACCTTGGATGTGGGACGCGAGTGCTTCACGGGATGATGATGACGATGATTAGAAGAAATAAATCTTTTAATATAAATTTATATAAATTTTTTAAATAAATTTATTGTCAAAAAACAGTACAAACTGCGTGTGACCACGTGGAGGACAATAAACTAATTTACTCTCCGGAAACAAGCAAGGGACGTATTCCACCAATTGCGATCAAGGGCCCTAAGGCAGAGGCAGATTCCTAGATAAGATAAAAAGTTAGCTGCGAGTTATAATACATATATAATGTCAATATGTTTGTAATTTAAAGCAAATATGTTTGTAAATTTACATGTTCAAGTTATTATCGAACTATAGATTATTCTGAGTATAGTGTTTAAAAATCATAAGAGTTGAAAAAACACTAAATTCACGATTTATTGTTACAATAAACACGCCCCTAGACAAAGCCTAGAGAACCTGTATAAGAAATCCGCCTCTACCCGAAGGAAAACCGGAGTAAAGAGTAAGGAGCCGAAAATTGTATTCTTCATCGTCACATCACACAATGAATCATTTGAATCACCCAATTTGATGCTCTTTTTTTCATGTCTGTAGCAATTAAGTGAAAATAAATGGTCAGATATGATTACTTAGAATGTTTCGCAATATAAACAGTGGTTTGAGTCAGTAACAAAAGCAAGTTGCACTGGTGGAGAGCTGATAACGAGTTTCAGATCCTGCAACTCAGGGTATTAACAAGAGGTTGCATCAACAATGAAAAAATTTAATTAAGGTATCGTTTAATTAAAGTACATACGTACTCTTTTATGCGAAGAGAAAAATGCATCAGACGGGACCTTTTTGTTTAAAGATGAGTTTAGTTTATGTTAAGTAGCTCCCAGTTTGGATAAGTTGGCGTTCATAACATCTAAACCTTTCTTTTGTAATTTTATGTCGACGTGATTTCACAGTTTACATTGTGGTCAGCTTAAAAAAACGACAACAATTAATCGTGGAACCAATGTGTTCATGAATTAAAAAACTTCATTATGTCACTATAGGTTGCAATCAACGAAACCTGCTGCTTGAGTTTTGAGTATACAATGATTCTAATTGTTATAAACAAATTCCAAAATTCACACCCACTTCATTTTATTAATAATAATTGGACCTCAAGGATAGTAAAGAAACAGCTTTGACAAGATACATAGTCTATCCATAAACGTTAAAATTTTAACGTGTGACCTTAAATTGTGTTTTTCTTGTGTAAAAATTGTGAGTGTTCCGTGAAATGTGTGTATTTCTTTTTTAAGAAGTAAGTAAGTTCTAGTAAGTAATTTCTAGCATGCTCGTCCTTTTTTGTACCAGACCTGCGTACAGGTAATTAATTTACTTCTGGAAGATTTTACTTTGTAAAATGTTCTGGTTTAATAAATAATAATAGTAAATATCCCTGGTCAATTTTTGATGAATTTTATACAAAAGGGTAAATTTGCGTAAAATCTATTTTCTTGTTCACATTCTACCAAGATAATCCGTTTATATAACTAGTAAGAAACTAGTGAAACGACGAGTAAGAAGAATTTAAATGATTTGCTTCAGAGAGGACTCGTCGATGTTTTAGAAGAGAGAGAGACCAAACGCGCAACTAGTTCTACGTCTGTCTTTCTTCAACTCTCATTTGTAATGTTAAATGCAGCACAAAAACACGCTCACCCCAACTGCTGAGTTTTTTTATTTTACTCCCCAAGACAACAGAAGCTCGGAATCCGCTTCTGCAAATTTCCGCAAACGCTCTCAGCGCTGTGGGGCGAAATGGGATGAAAGCGTAATGTCATATAAACTTTCGCACGGAATCGCAATGTTGAGGCAAGTTGGCCACAGTGGACGAAAGCAACAAGTGAGCGACGAGCAGCGAACAGCAGAGGACAGAGGAAGCAAGAAATGTGAATGGAGACTTATTAGAAAGGAAATGTCATTTTATCAGGAGATAATAGGTACCATGATGATTAACAGTGTACCATGTAATGTGATGATAAATATTGTGAAACCGATTGATCTTTTAAATAATTATATTTAAATAATTTTTTGAACTGTTATTCTTTCTCCTTAGAATTTTAGTGTTTTTTAGGATTATTATAATTGGAAAGTTGGGTGGGGCATACTCCAGATATTTTAAATTGATTTTGATCTTTGGTACAGTTACCATCTTGTCTTAAACCGTGTCATTGCAAGGCTCAGAATTTTAAAAAAATAATCATAATTTAGCCAAGTTTTGTATTAAATTTGTATTATGAATTTGGAAATGTACGATACTGAATGTTTTTTTAAAACGAGTTACAAAAATTATTTTGATCTTATAACAGATAGATGGATTTTATTTTTTTCCTGGAGATTAAGAAACGCCGCGTTAAGTTCTCAGCTCGAGCAGAGAATTGATTTTTTGCATCTTTTGCACATTTTCTCGTTGACTTCCTATTGGCTTTGAGAAATCAATTTATAGCATTTTTAACATCGTGGGATAATTTGACTTTAATGTAATGGAGCATATAAATGCATGTATTTCAAGATTTCTGTTTCAATTATGTGCTTTTTAGGTTACATTACTGAACAATTTACACGCTCATTATTTAAATATATCTTACACTGTATGAACTATTCAACTAACTTAAAATACAGTGATAAGTAGATACATACGTAACTTGTTTTTTAAAATCCATATTTGGAATTTTCTGTTCATTTGATTGAATTTTTAGTGTATATTTTAAACATTTAGAGTATATTTTCCCTGCTGATCACTACCGAAATGTTCTTGCGCTAATGATACATTTTCTCACCGAAATTTTTTTTAAAAAGTTGTTATTTATATCTAGAGCATTACATTCGCGTGTTAGGGTGAGGTGCTACACAGTCCCTACCGGGTTTTCAAGAACAACGAATGAAATTCCCTTCATGTGTTACGGGTAAATATTTTAAACCAACTGTATGAACTCTACTAAGGTGAGTAGTTGTCTTCACTATTGTTCATAGGTTTCATATAATTTATGGTAAATGTGTTGGATTATGAATGTCGAAACAGCCCTAAATTTGTTTCTGTCTGATGTGACCTTGACGAAGGTAACGTTCGTCACCGAAACGTTGGCAAAGTGATGATAAACAATTTGGTCAAACCGCAAGAATTTTGTCTGGTAACATCCTTACTGTGAAATTTCTGTTTAATAAATAATAATAAATTTATTGTCAAAAAACAGTACTAACTGTGTATGATCATCTAATTTACTCTCCGGAGGCAAGCGAGGGACGTATTCCATCAATTCCGATCAAGGGCCCTAAGGCAGAGGCGGATTCAAATTTTTTTTGCATAATTTCCTAGATAAGATAAAAAGTTAGCTGCGAGTTATAAAACTAATAGAATGTCAATATGTTTGTAANATATATATATATATATATATATATATATATATATATATATATATATATATATATATATATTATTAGAAGATGACATTCCCTGATCAGTGAGAGAAGATATATTTTTTTAAAGAAAGATAGAAGTGAAAAAGAAGCAGAGATTTCCTTTAGGAAGAAAAATCCTCGTGTGGGAATCGCGATCATTCTAACGAGGGAGGATTCTTCTCTGACAAATGGCAGCGGCGCGACGCCAGAGGGGACGAACTTCTTTAAAAGATTCTTCTTCGACCCCCCCCCTCCGCCCCCTGCGCCCCCTTACCCTTTTTTCCTTTCAGGAGGGCCTACACACTAGACAGACGAGAGGATTATGAAGCCAAGTGGAAAATAATCTCTTGGAAAAGGAAGAAAGGAAGGAAGGATTCCACCGCAAGCACCGATTGCATTTTGCTTCGATTCTATTCTCCAAAAGTCACGCTCCTCGGCTTCTAAGAGAAAAAGCAAAATTCATGAACGGAAACACCATGCACCGTGTTGATTAGTTTATTGCATATCAGTCCCAGTAAATTACTTTGTCGTCCTCAAACACAGTTCGTAACAGCTGCTCACTTGACAATAAATTAGTGGTTTATGTATTGTCACTCGAATTGGCTTCATTGATGTGCACAGTGTACGGAACGCCTTTTACTTCGCCATCGTCCCTAAGAATAATAAGAATATTCGTACCTCGCGGTATGTTGGCAGCACATTCGATTTTCTGAAAACTTAAATCCATCGCCAACCTCAGCACTCGTTCGTGTGGTGTTACCACCTTCTCTTAATTTCTTCTTTTCTTGTATTAACTCATATTTCTTAACAGAAAATAGTCGCTTTTCTCACTACTATTAATATTTAACTTAAAAAACCTGTAATTCGTAGGCGTTACATGATTAGGATTTATATCGGCTGTGGTTTGTATCTTCACCGAATCAGTTTACAAGATATATTTCGAGAGAAAAAAACAATTAAGACACGGAAACAAAAAAAAAATGTAATTCACATTTTACACAGTTAATTCTGTCTACTTTTCAACTGATTGCGATGAAAAAAATTCATTTAAAAACGCAATGTGCTTTTATCAGTATCCTCAAATCCTCGAACAAAGATCGAAACTCCAACAACATTAAAGATAACTTTTTAACCGAAAAAAAAACTTTTGTTCATTTCCTTCCGTTTTTCTGTTTAAATACGATCGGAAGTTGTATCTTCTTGCAGAAGATTATTCTCTAACCACGTACTCAAATAAAAAATTGAACTTTTCTCCTGAAGTTGGGTGATTCACTTTTTATTTCTTCTTTTTTCCTGATCTCAATTGTTATTCGATTTTAAGCAGAAAAATTACATCACTCACATTTCCTGTATATTGGATAAGTTGTCTATACCGTCTGCTTAGTATGAATAATCGACAAAAATGACCAAGTGTAACAGATCTTCATTTCACATTTATTGGCACATCACATAATTACAACTCACAAAACATTAAAATAACACATCCCAATTTCACTACGTTTCTGTACTCAGCTTTGTATCATCATCAGCAGCTGAATAAAATTGTTTTCAAATACATCACGTCTAAATGCGAGCTAAAAAATCATTTGATGTGAAATGAAGATATGCTACCTTTTTTTTGTCAATTATTCCTCTATTGAAGGTCATCAATGAAGAATAAATAATTTGATGTGAAATGAAGGTTTTACTTGTCACGAAGCAATCAAGTCTGCATTTAGATAAAATTTAAACAGGCTCATTCGTCATTTGAGTTTGTGAAGGTCATCATGTGAAATGTGCTAAATAAGATGCTCACATTTGCTAAATTACAAGTGATCCTATAAGTTAAGTTAATCAACGATACTTAAAATATGATAAATAATGTACAAAGATATGAAAGACAAATATAATTTCGTCTAGTTCAGTTTGCAAATGTAATGGAAATTTTTATACCTGCCTAATGCATGAAATCTAATATGTTAATTTGTTCCAACGTATCCAAATATTTTTCTTTAATCAAGCAATTTTCGATCCATGAATATTAATTACCCATCATGAATCCCCATTTATTTTCACATCACTTCAAAAGAGTCATTTCTTTTATCTGTCTATCAATATATTGAGTTTTTAATATCCGCCTATCAAGCACGTTTATCATTACACCTCTGAAATATTAATGCGTCATCTTGGAATCGGGATTTGAAATCCTCTTCATCCAGAAGTTGTCGACTGCCGCGCTTGAGATGCATTCTTCAATCAACACGACTTTAACGTCGGGGTACAATCATCCTGTCAAAGCGAAAAACTCCACGTCGTTTGGTTTTTAATTTGTAGTTTGTATAGAATTATGATTTATTTTCTGGATACTCGAAAACCGACAGAATATAAATATCAGTTCGATTTTTAGATTATGATTTACTGTCTGATTGATTTATTAACTTCAAAGCAAAGGCCGTAAGATTGAAGCTTAAATAATCAAACAAATCAGAATTATTGAAGGTTTTCTTCGACATTGCCCTTCTGTTGTTTAAGGTGTAATATTCTAACTCGCAAAATTGCCAACTTAAATTTACCATTCCTATAATAATACAATATTAAGGTGTATTTTTATGAAGAATTTCATTTTCGGATACAAATTGAATTGGGAATATATTAAGTCACCCAGGCGCCACTACTCACGGCCAAACTTCAATGATCTTTATGTTTATTACTAATTTATTACATTTATCTTAAATATGAAATACTGATTAGCAGTTTATTTTCACCTTATTACGTTTATGAGGTTAATTACCTTATGTTCATGAATACGCAAATGTCCCTTTAATATTTCCATTCTCTTTACGCTCTACAGGACGAAGTAAATCACTCAAATGATAGAACGGAACGATATATTCGAGGATTGGTCATCAATAAAAAGATTATTTTTACGTCAACATTTCGGCAATTTATTTCGCCTTCATCACGACCTGTTTGGGTTCAAAGTTGTACTAGAAATAATGTAAATTGTGTGTGTTCTATGTAGCCCTGATAAAAGCACTGTCCTTACCGAAGTACACTATTTACAAATTACATCAAGAAAAGATGTTACTCCACTCATTTATTGGAAAAGGATGCTACTTGACTACTTGAGTCCTAAAAATTACCATTCTGGTAGAAACAATATTCGGAAGGAATATTATGCATAATCGTAAATTATTCATAACTGTTTTGATGTCCTTTTTACATTGTTTAATGTTAAATATAAAATAGTAGAAACTTGCCTACAAGTAGCAATTGGCGGCAAGTAGTATCTGCCAATTATCCAAGTAAATAAAAATTAAAAGTATTTTTCATATTAGAAAAATATCAGATTTCATTCATTCTTTTTCTAGTAATTTCTGTGAAAGGTTGAACTATGTAAATTCCAAACGTTTTTACAAAAACAATTTTATATAAAAAAACATTTTATCAGATTTTGTTATACTTCGTTATATTAATTTACATCAGTGAGAGAGAGACAGATAAATATATATTTTTCTCTTTTGCAGTTTCAGCAGCTGGCTATTGGGGAGCTGATAATAGGTAAGGAGACACCTCCCTTCTTTGTTTCCATTTAATACTTGTCATATAAAGTCAATTTTTCAGACAACTAATTCACTCCATGATAATTTGTCTCGTATTCATTGTGGATCGTGTGAATGCTTAAACATTCTCTAGTATGAAGAAACATTACAACTACTTCAATTTTCTGTCAATTTTAATTTATTGCCCCCCCCCCCCAAATAAAACACCTTAACAGAGTAAAGACATTTGCTCCCATTTTTGTGATTAAGGCAATTAAAATAAATTTGAACCATGTAACGATTTTAATAAACAAGAATTACGCAGTTTTTGTAGTTGTAAAATAGGTGCTATGACAGTAGTGATGCAAGATTGTGATTTCAAGACTTATATTTTAGGAAGAGGAAAATCCCGATGCGATTCACTCCCTGACATTAACGAAGATACGACGAAGGAAAAACACATTCACGCGTTTTGTATTCATGAACCACCAGCTGGAATTTCATTTAATTCATTTTTTCTGGAGTTAAGACAATAAATAAATTAAAAATTATATCAAGATAACTTTTCAATTACTAAATATTCGTAATTTCTACATTTCATTAATAATATCACACAATTAATTTAATTTTCTAGGTCTACCCTACAGAAAACGTGTCTACGACACATCCTTGATGGATAGAGATCTACCAAAGAATCAACTTAATTTCGTTAAATCAACGATATGGTAATTTCTTAATCGACAAAAACATGTCTTGAGAAAATTTCTCAGAAAAATTCCTTCTCCGCGAGTCTCTTTCTTTTTTTTGTGGAGAGTGAATTAAGTTCTTGTTTAAAACTTTGTTATGAAACTTCTAATGTAATTGGTTTCTTCTTTTCAACTAATGAAACGAGCGAGTCGCAATCGTAAGAGAAATCATATTGGATCGCATCGGATCTGAAAGTCATTTGAAAAAGATACTCAGTCGGAGGACGACTGTTCTAAGCTGGTTCATGCTGATTATATTCTTGTGCAAATCGGGACATCAGGTCAATTGGATTGTAGAAAGAATTAAAATTATTTTGAATATATCCTCTAATATTGTGATACTACAACCTGAAATGCGAGACGTTTATGCAACATCTGAGGTTACGATGTAATTTGTGTTTTTTTAAACAGTGTCTGACCCTTCATCGCTCCTTATGTGTTCGTAGCTACTAACAGAGCAGTGGCTATCCGATTTTCCTCTTGTCTTCACTTTCAATCTTCGTGCGACGTATTCTCTTTCGACGCGGTGGTATCGGTATTTCTTTTGTAACTCCACAAAACTAGCGGGCGACGGTTCAATGAATTTTTATTCAGCTCACAACTTCGTGCCGATATTAATTTGAGTGACCCGTCCCGAATTTAGTGTTCGTTATATCTTTTTAGTTCATCAATGTGTTGGGTTTGACGACGCAGCGCAACTACGACAGTCACATGAAATTATACTAAAAATAATAAAACCAGATTCATTCTTCGAGTTTCTATTGATATTCCGAGAGATTTCTGTACCTAAAAAATAAGGAAATAAAAAATCAGGTTCCTGGCTCGTGTTAATTTTGTGCATCAGATTCCTCGACAGATGAGAGTAATCGTTCCATCAACAGAAACGATTCGGTCAATTGCTCCTCCCTTCGCTTCTTCCTCTTATTTGGCATTCGAAAGCAGACGCTCTCTCGCGCAGCGGAAAAGTGCTTTGTTCGCTCCAAGCGCAGAACAGTGAGTGCTACCGCTCAGACTAAGAATTCACATTACACTAGAAACCCGTCCTAACCGGAATGCTCGGGAACCGAAATCCTAACCGGTTAATGCGAGGTTCCCGTGAAAAATAGGAGTTCGTTCAAAAAGAGCCTTCAACTTCATCCAGTTATCGTATGAATAAACTATAGCAAATCATTGCAACGCATTCTATATGTACTATTGTAGAAGTACAACGAACACGAAAAAATCGATTCGTAGAAAAATACCCATGTGTACATGTTGACTCCTAGAAAATAGACTCCTAGAAGCAAGAGGGGAATCAAACTGGCGAACTCCTTCCACCTCCCCCGTCCGTTCATCAGGGATGAAAGAAAAAAAAATCTCTATTGACCCCATTGTCAGTCAGGGAGTAACTCCAATCATATCCTCATCCTAAGCAAACGTATTTCAGTCATCGTCGATACATCAGCGCATCAGCAGCGTCCTTCGGTTGCCGACACTAATGTTCCACTTGTAAATGTTGGACTGTATTATTTAAATTGCGTCCGCGCGACTCTTTGCATAAAATATTCGCAGGAAACCCGATCGCGTGTATTCGAGTGAGCGTTCTCTCTCCCTCTCTCCCTCTGTCGCTGGGTAGAAGTGGGGGACGGGGGGACGGACGCGTCGTCCTAAGAGAGTGTCAGATGGGAACATACAACTGCTCCTCTTCCATCCCTTTCTGGGTCCACGAAGAAAAATTCGTGTTGCTCTGAAAACAGTCCGTTCCATATGCGCTGCGCCGCTTCACTTTTTGCGAATAAAAAAGAGAGATTCTCTCGTGATGAGACAGTTGAATGCCGTCTTACGTCGAGCATCGCAGACAAAAGACTGCACGTGCAACACGAGGAGGAGGAGGAGGATGAAGAAGAAGAAGAAAAGAACTGTAGAATCGAGACACGAGAGATTAATGTAACGGATGCACAACATTGTAAATGTCCTGGTGACGTTATACGAATATTGTGTAAAAGCAAATTCAAAAAATTATTTTTCTCGTACTCTGATAATTTTGCATAAAAAATTCTTGTCACACAAATATTCCGTCGAGTTGTTTGTTTTAATCAAAATAATACTTTTTAATCGAAAATTTAAAAAAACACAAGGAACGCTCGCAATCAATAAAAATTTCATTTGATGTTACAAAACATGATTAGTTCATATTCTCATACATCATTCACAACAATCACCGGAATCAAAATTCTCTGCTCGAATCACTCTCCAGTGAACAAAATTTCAAAGCTCTAGAGTACAACAAAACATAAGACTGCATGAATTCCATCTGCTAAGCGAGTGAGTGCTGCGTGTTGCATAAACAATCGGGGGAGCGTAGAACGAACGCTTCCTCGCGTCATAAATATATCCTTATACAGGATCTCCATTTGAGTAATCCGCGCGTATACGTAAGATAATAAAGCTAATTCCTTGTACATTCATTATGAGAGAGAACGATTTATCCACTACCCCCAACTGTGTTGGACAGACGTAGTTTCAAAGTCAAATGAAGTAAATATAGAAAAAATATAAAAGTCTTTGATATAAATAACTTTTTCAGTAATTTTCGTTCAATTTCGTAGCAATCAATCATTCAATCAATTCTTCCACTCGTGATATCTCTTTTTAATTTTTTTTTTTGTGAGCGAGAGCTGACAGAGTTCATTCCAGGTTTTATTGGCAGCGGTGGACATAAACACTAAACAGGTGATAAGAAACATTCACATTTCACATTAAAAAGCAGATTCCTCGTGAAGGAATAACTTACTTATCTTTAGTTTCCTTAATATACTTTATTTTTAAAATGAATTTTAAATAGCTTCCTTATTCGAAAACGGGACAATATTTGATCTCTTTTTCTTATTTACACCTTAATTATGTAAATCTTCACCACAATCGTAAGAAAGAAATATGCATCCAGTGCAACCCCTCTCAATCAGTCTGGTCAAAGGACAGAGACCCACTTTGTGAGCGCATCCGAAAAACCCATTTTCGTTTAAAAATAACCTACAATTTCATTAGGTTGTCACGAATGAACAAGAAAATGCGATGTTCCTGCAACTCATTTTATTTGCACTGTATCTGCGCATGTATATACATACAATACACAAACGAACATCCATAGAAGAATAGTCTCTCGGGAGCAAAAGAAGGAAGGCGAACTTCTTCCCCTCACCCCCACCCCCACCATAACACAAACACGTCGACGTCTCCCCGTTTTACTTTCCAACAAAGTCAGACAATCAATGCATATATGAGGGAGTCGCTATTGCTGGTGCTATTGCTCTGCGCTGAAAGAGAGAAAAGAGAAATGAACTGGCTTCTGTTGATCCGTGGAGGAGTGTGGATGATCAGAGAGGTTCTACTGTACCTAACAATAATTGCTCCCTTATCATCGCGTCCTCTTCTCTTGAACGCGTCTGAAAGCAACTCACGCTCTCTTCCTAATGCCGTCCGCTGTAACCAAAGGCGACGGCTTCCATTGCACGGTGTCCATCGGTAGCTGCCACCCTTCAATTCGTAACAAGGAACTCTACTCGTCTCATAGAACATCTTCAGTGTATTCAAATTTCACGAACATCCGTACGAATACGTCAAGACAGAGAACAGCCATCACACGCAGAGACAATGACTCCAACAACATTCTGAGGAGTTCCGTGTACATTCTCACATCATCTGAGCGTCTCGCGAGAGAGGTACATTGGGAAACCAAAATGGCCACCCTTCGCATTTGTTCGCGTCGGTTGCTCCTGAGAAAGTAAAATGAAATTAGAGATACAGTGAAAGTATTAAAATTAGTTTACGAAAACTGTTTCGTCAATTTCTGTAGAAAACCTAGTAATCAATCACACAACTCTTAACGCGTCTTCCGCGGCGAGGAGACCAATATGGCTGACATTTGACTGGATCCAGTCAAATAACGCGACCTCTCATATAAATAACTCTAGCCATTATCTAGGTTTAGCAACCCCAAATTGCCATGTTTCGTCCGGTTTACCGAGAGAGGGACCATCGCCAGCAATTCGTCTAAATCGACAGAACTAATTTGGTTTTCTTATATTCTCCTGTTATGTTACGCGACTTTAAAAAAACAGAAACATAATTCGTATTATTACTTTTATTCTAATACACGCCCTACGCTCGTCACATTTTCCTACTACAAGAATTTAACGTGTGTCATCTTCCAAATTTTCCAAAAAGGTAAAAATACGGCAATATTCTCTTTTGACCGAATCTCTCCTTTAACGTGTTTTGGTGCATACGAAAATAATTAAACACGGTACGGGGCCGAATTTACAAATAGACTCGCCAAATAAGAGACCTTAAAAATTAAAATATTGAAATTTCATAAAATAATAATTTTTCAAAGTTTTAAACTTTTTGAATTTTTCTGTATCAATAAAATATTTAATCCTAAAAATTATTAAAAATTTAGGAAAAATCAAATTTTAATTTCAGTTATGTGTTAAGTCTTGAGTATTATAATATTTAAAAAATAAGTTCTGCATCTCGTGTGTTAATTACTAACAAATTATTGTACTCGACCAGATGAAGCAGACAATAGATTTTTATTACAACATGTCAAGTAGACATGACTCCTTAAAAAGCACACGAAACAGTAGGACTTGAAACGTACCTGAGTGGTAGGGCTCATCTGTAGATTGTCCAAACGTTGTGAATAAGTTCTTAAATTTTTAATGTTTCGTGTGTTTTTTTAAGGATCCATGTCTATTCGTGACGTGTTTTAATAAAAATATGTTGTCTGCTTCCTCTGCTCGAATAGAATTATTTATTAGTACTTAAAAATTCTGGATAATGTAGACTCAACTTTACAATTACAATCCATAGAAAAAAACTCATGGCACTAAACACCCTACAATCCGCTAAAAAATTCAAAAAAGGGAAAAACAATTCTAAAAGGAATAATAATGTATTATAACTATTAAACGAGATGACATAATTCTAAAATAAATCGGTTGCAAAATATTTATCATCACAGTATATGATGTCCTAAAAATCATAACATGTTCAAGTATGGAATGAATTAATTATCTTCCACATTAATCTCTTTGGAACAGCCTTATTGGCAGATTCAAAATAAGCGCCTCAAAGATATTCGTGAGTAATAAATTTTCGCTGAATCTCGAAAACGATGCGACGTACAGGAATACGGTTTAGCAATCTGCACACATAATTAACTGACCAATCAAAATGCTTCTATGAATATTTTCAAAATTTTTAGAATATTAAGAAACCGGAAGTGGAGCGCATTTTGTGTAAATGAAGTCGGAGGAAATGAGCTTCTGTCCAGAAATTGGCTTCTTCTATTCCCCCAATGCATTCGAAGTCAAATCTCAAGTTTGGTTTCGATACATCAATTTGTTCGTGAGTTATAAAAGGGGGAACAAAATTCTTAACACACAGACACACACTTGGAGATCATCGTCAAAATTTGATAACAGACGACTCTCCTGGAGTCAATTCCCAAAGATCCGAAGAGATCTCAAATTATTTTTTTCGACTGATTACACTCTGCGTAATGAAAGTTTTTTTGTGTGAAAAGCAAAATTCGGAGTAAACGTTTCATGTGCCCTAAATGAACAACAAGAGTAAAATGAGTTGCACGACATGTGTGTTCGCTTGGGCGCAGCGCGTAACGCATGCACGGGTGTGGCCTATGATCCGACTAGGTTACGTTGCAGCGAATATCGCAAACCGCAACCCACAGCGTTGACTTCCAGGAATACAACGGCGCGAGGTCCCTGCACTAATTGGGTGAGAGCGACATCCCGACAAAGTGACCGCACGAGTCTCCGAATGCGACATCTATTATTCAGACACACAGTCACAGAGTCACACAGACAACGTTATCTATGGGCAGCGCTGTCGCGTTGGAATGTGACAATATAGAATGCAGCCAGAGCGTTCGGAGCGTAGGGTCATTACATCTGTTAATACCTATGTGTTGACTGCGAATACGCTTCATCGTTACATATTTACACGTCATATCTCTTAATCCCGTAACATATTCATCAGAGAAACGTCTTTGAGTGCAAATCGCGTACACTTTTAGGCATTAAAGAACACTTCCTCAATAAACGCTACAAACTGTGTGTTTAGAGAAAAATGCTATAAAACTCTAATTACTTGGTAAATTTTAAAAATTGTTTGAATTAAATAATCAAGTTACATCAGGCAGAGGCGGATCTAGACCGTAGCCAATGATCTGGGGAGAATTCATATTTGAAAATCATTCATCAGATAGATATCCACAATAAACACAAATTAAGTTACAGCGCTTAGATATTGATTTCACTTCAGCATTGTCAACTCTGTTTCCATTTATTCGTTTTTTTTTATCTTCAACGCGTTGAGCAATTCACAAAAACGTTTTAACCTAATTTTTAAATACGGACTTGCGGTTCAATGAGGAATTACTTTGCCCCGAAACGTTGTTGATACAACACTTCTTTTAAAGAATTAATATTCCATGTGTTGGTAGAAACTGGTTGGTGAACGTAATGTGATTGTCTATAATATAATATGTGCAAATGAAATGTGTGATTGATTAAATAGTAACCAAATTTATTAATTGTTTAAAGTGGCAAAATATGCCTTCGGTTGGACAGAGAGGTGGCTTCACGTTAAATTAAAATTGCAGTCTAGATTACGTGTGTGTGTTCTCTTAAGGTACAGACTGGGAAGTACAGAGTCAGAAGAACAGAGTGTTGTCGTGTGGTGATCGCCAGCACTCTTTACGAGAGCTGCGTGACCTGCCTTCAACTGTTCTCTCCGTGACAAAGGAGAGGGAAAAGATGCTATGACTTCCGTAGCGTCCGGTGACTGCGAATATAATGTGTCGTCTTATATTAAGAGTGTGACCGATCACACAATGTCGCCACTTCTTTTTTCAAATTGACATGTTATTCAAATTTTTAACTCACAAATTCCTTATATACCTACTCGTGGAGGAGTGTTTGCAACGTCAACAGCCTTTAGGTGAAAATTGCGACGGACCGGGACTCGAACCCGGGACGACCTGCTCAGGCCGCAGGTGCGCTATCCACTGCACCACCCGAGTCCCTATGCAATCTCCACCTGACTTGCGAGTGGTGCAGTGGATAGCACACCTGGCGCACACACTAGCAAATTAGATTCTCAATGAAGGCTCTTAACTGATCGATCAGAATCAAATAATGTTTTATGTCAACAAAAAGGAATCTGATTTCGTAAAAACGGAAAGAAAATCAGGAAATAAGATTTCTGTAAAGAGGCGTAAAGCAGTTCTCGTAGCATCTCTTCCTAATGTCCGGAACAGTGCTTTCCCTTGCATGGGTAAGTGAATTGCATGCCGCGCACTGCCGCTGTGGGTGGTTAACGTAACATTGTTACCGTCAATGCCTTGGGCGAATGTTGGGCATCTCGCCAACGTCCACGACGCTCTCTCTTCAACGCATTAGCTCTAACCGTCTGACGGGCAGCTCCAGGCGCTGCTGATCGAAGGAAGGAAAATTATAAGAAAAGAATTGAACACGTAAAAAAAAAAGGAAATAGAATCAACCGAATATGTCGTTCCTATCGTCAGTTATGATCGAGAGTGCATAAAAAATTATGATTTTTGTAGTGCGTCCTAAATTTTTCGACTTTTCTTTCTAATTGTCCCAATTTTTCTCCTGAAAACTTGTCCATGACGATAAAGAAAAGAAAAAAAGAATTACACATATCCATCGCTCGAATCGTGAGTTATGGCCTTTGAGTTCATTCAAAAATCCCATAGAATAAAGCACTTTTAGTTTTTCCCGAATTTTCCAATTTTCCACTGAAAAAAAAAATGAGTGAAATCGGTGCAGCCTTCTTCTTTCTCAAGTGATGCGCTTGAGACCAACGAACAGATGATTTAAAGTCGTCGTATTGAGGTGGGAGCAGTGCTCCACGTTAGTCTAATCACCGATATTGTTCTCGTTATTTTTGTTGTAATTGTTTAATAACACAACTGTCAACTGTAACGAAGAAGAAACATTGAATTTGTTTCAGTGAATACAGATCGTGAGTGTTGAGGAACTCGGTTGAGTCTCGTTTGAAATATTTAAAGAGCACGAGAACACGTTACTCTCTTCATTTCTTCTTTTGCCAATTTCGGATTTAATTCTATTGCGGCGCTCAAGACGAAAAAAAACCGGTAGCAACTTTATTAAGAAATAAAAAAGTACATGGGGTATGTTTAGGGAGACAAGGTGAAGCATGTCATGGTGATAAGACTGTAATAATTGTGTAGAACGGAGGGAAGATTTGCAAAGGATCTGCAAATGTAATTAATAATATAAAGGGCTCTAATTACCTTGCCGTTGACGAGCCCTAAAGCCCCACAAAAAAAACGTAAATGATATGGGGATTAAAGCATTATTTGGTATTTTATGTCTTTGTTCACATGTGACTATGAGGTTCATTCTAGCCGACCTGCTTCTCCATATGTAACACTTTGTAGAAGAGACAGTCAGCAGGATCGTGGAAGCGAAGACCACCTGCGAGTGGTAGACCGTGGGTTCCAACCCGAACTACTCCAGACTACAATAAGTGCCCCGACAACCCAACATCCTGCCTTCCCAATTCCTTTCTCCAAATCAAAGTTACGCGGAAGAACAGGCCTCGAAGCCTGAACCTCGCCAAAAGACATTAAATAAATATTTAAAAAAGTGGAATTGTCAGAGAATATATAGTAAAAAATAGATATACATCTGAAGCTCCAAAAGAGAAACCAAAGCTGAATACCTGATTGAGGATAAGGCATCATAGCAGTGATAAGACACGATCGACATGTTCCTACGACGGAACATTGTCAATTGACATACGGGATGCAACGATAAAAGTAGTAAGAACCAAAAGCATTCCCTGTAAAGTGGACGAGGATACGTCGCAGTAATCACAAAGGACGGATGTGATGGGTGGTGTAAAACTAAGCAACGATTATCCTGGTAGCAGCGATAAAACGCTAGCGGCGAAGGCAGGAGGCAGGAGGCAGGAGGCAGGGAGTTCCCCGACGGAGGGAGGGTGGGTCGGTGGGTCTTTCTCCACAGCTGAGCACATACACATTTCATGGTTTCCGAGCTTAAAATTTCATCAGAAATTCATCAACGCTTCTCCCTCCATTACATGCAAATGAAATTCTTGTTTCCCCGAGGTGTTGGTCGTTTCGAGATTGATTCGAGTTCTACTGTGTCGGATGATTGATGGACTTTTTGTTGCGTAAAACGGGGCATTACATTAGTAATATCTGTGATTATTACTCGATTCTTTCGTGGCGCCCATCTCATTTCAAACTCAAATTAATTTATAATTGAAACGATTTCTTATTACTCTTACCATCACATTGAAAAGATTGATATAATGTTCTATTAACTAAAGAACAAAATCTTCACAGTAACATTAAACAATGTAAAGCAAATCGTTCTTTTATGAATGGAAATTAAACCGTGTTTATTATCACTATATCTTTTCTAGAAGCACCGTCCATCACCCATCGTGTTCCATTACTTCGCAGTAATGTAATTTGCCACCGACTACAAAAGTATTGATCTGATATTCATTTTATGTTTCTGTAATAAATGAGTTCGAGTCCCATTAATCATTCTCGTTTCCAAAGGTCTGTCCATCATGTTGTACTTGTCTAACGTGAACTGGAACAAAGGATCTCAGCGCTACGAATTCTCTCTAGAAAGATAACAGCGCACTGAAACGGAGGGTGGAGGGGGGGGGTTTGGGGGTCCTGCTCTTTTACGAGCTACGGCATCTGAGATTGATCAAAGCTCATTACGTTCCACATCGATCGACTTCGGGTCGTGGCACGAATTGTGAGTGGGAATGATAATGGAATCGGAACTGACACCTTCACCAAAGCGTTTCGTGAAGGTAATTCGTGTTCATGTTATCACTTCCGGAATTATTTTTGAATCAAAAATATTCCAGACTGAGCATTAATGGCTTTAGCAAAAGAATGCTAACATGGTTAGCCTCTATTTTAAAGACAAGAAATGGAGGAAAGAAAGTCAAACACTTAAACACATTTTGTTTAATTCAATCTCAAAATTTACTTCGAGGCTGAAGAAAACAGCAGGATTTAGAATCTACGTTTCAAGTTATCTCACATGGATGTGTGAATTCAAGACCAACCACGAAGCTTAAGAAGTTTAAAAACAAAAAACAATGTAATGAATTCTCGAGAGCAATTATCCATCTAGAATTATTACATCTAGAATCTTCCAGTTAAATTTTCAAAACAAGGTATTTTTAAAATTTACAATATTTCATTTCCTGATACTACGAACAGTATCACTTATTCACAGAAGTAACAAAGTAATTCAAATACAAAGAAAGAAGATAAATGGACTTTTGAATCCTGTGACCAACATTACTCGGGAGAACTAACATGTTCCGCGAGAGATTCGTTTATTACTTTCAATCTCCTAAAACTCCCTTACTCCCAGATCCCCTCTGCCTCACTGGGTTCCGTCATCCACGCTCCTCCTTTTTTCTTTCTGCGCTGGTGGCGCCTTGCGGCCGCCGCGACAACCAACAATCTCTCCATCCACAATTCTCTCACTTCTCAAAGATTGCCTGTTCCAGGTTCAACAAAAATACATCTTTCTGCAATAGAAACAAGAGTTTTACTTTAACTGCAAAGGAATATCCGCCACGTTTACACGAGTAACGAAGAAAATAAGAAAAAATTAGTAAAACAAAGAAATAAATTTATACTGATAGATTTCCTCCGTTACAAAGGTTTTCCTTAAATTTCTTAAAACTTTCACCTGAATTATAAAGCTGACACAAATATTTACTATTAATATCCAATAATATTTTCTAAATTATATATCCAATATGCAACAGTTAAAATTGATTTGTGTCGTCATAGATGTTATAAAAGATGAATGTATTTGTATCTTACATTTTCGCTTATTTACTAGACGGGAAAACAAAGATGGCGAAACACGAAAACAAAGATGGTGGGATCCCCCTCTGTGTCGCTCATTGCGCGCACGGTTCAATTTGCGAAGTACTGTTATCATATAAAATATTATTGATACCCATATTAGTCTCAAACACAAAATGACCCAAAAGATATACGAAAACACGAAAGATCAACATAATTTAGACGCGGAAGAAATACGTATTAAAGTTGACTGGTTTAATTCTTATTTCGATGGGATTGTGGGGGTTTCATTAAAAATTTAGACAATTGTCAAAACGTTAAATTTCGCTTTATACATATTTAATATTAAGTTGTTGTTTTGCCTATCAGGAAAATACGAAACACGCATCCGAAAGCGCAAAATACAAAATATTTTTAAGATAAATTGTACATTAGAAATTTACTTTACAAGTTTTTAAAAGTAAATTATATAGATATTATTTAATGAATTTTAGAGCGCGAAAATACTGTCTGATATTAATTATTATAATTTAACTCTTTATTTGTAGCAGACTAGATTTATTTTTGTATACAGTTTACTTTCTTGGCTGGTTAATAATGGAAATGGATATTTTGATACAAATTATTTCTTATTGTTAAAACAAGAAATTATCTGTATCCACTTATGATTTTACTCTCCTCATAACAACACAAATAATTCCTTCGCCTTCGTTTTTACCTAATAATTTATTATAATTTATTTAAATGAAGCAAACTTCCACTTCACTAGTTTCTCCAGCAATTTTTGCAAAATTCTTGTCGGAAAACTTGTTCCGTAATATTTTAAGATTTACCGAGGAGTACAGTTTTGCTAACACTACGATTCGTATTATTTGATTTTATTTATTAATGAAATCCTTAAAAAGCCTAATACAGCAGGATTGTCCTATTTTCAGGAAATTACTGTCGAACTGTATATAAATTGAATAGAAAATTTTATGTATATTTAGGATAAAAATAATCCTTAACATACTCGTACCAAAGAATGTTGTGGTTAAGAAACCGATTAAGGCTCTTTGTTTTGTTGTGCAGTTTTCAAATCGAGTGTCTAAATTCTTTACATCTGTTCACTCTACTTTTACAAAAGCCCTATTTCTCCGATATAGGTTGATCGAAGCGGGAGGTGAGGACTGGAGCAGTCACCCACTTGTCCTCTGACGCAAATAACACCGTGATTTGAATCCGTTCGTCCTCCTAACGCCTCGTTACAACTTCTAAAATGACATCACTACCAACATAACTCACAGCATACGAACTGCTTCTTCAAATTCTTCTTCTTTCTGTCCGCAACTTCCACGTATTATTACCTTCCGGTCGCATGTGCTTCTCATGTCGTATCTTCTCATCTAAACTAATGATTTATTTTATATTTTTGTACTCTACGCAAATCTCTACTGTATGTGATAACTTCTGGTCAGGTGAAAATGGAGACGAGCCGGGAATCGAACCCGGGACTCCTGAATGATCGCAGGGATGCTAACCACTACACCACCCGTCCGCCTTCAACAACATTTCCACCCAGACCTAGGTTCGGGGGTGGTGTAGTGGTTAGCATCCCTGCGATCATTCAGGAGTCCCGGGTTCGATTCCCGGCTCGTCTCCATTTTCACCCGATTAAAAGTTAGCTTCGTATCTTCTCCTCGAGCATGTTAACGGAAGAAATATATGCGCTGTTTATGAAAGTTGCTTAAATAGTATTAAGGTGTGTAGGCGAAGTTTTTCCTGGAAGCCCTATATCCGTAATAGCAGTTTACTGAACGTAGGTAGGCGTTGTCAATGTTACAAGGAGGGTAGATATCTCCCCAGAAATTGTGAGAAGCTGCCAGGAAATGACCAATTGAAACCCACTTTGAGAGATTTCAACTAATACCAACATTGTTCTTAACATCTGCAGTAATAGTAGATTGAAAAAATAAAATGTCCAGTCATGTGATGTTGATGTATTTTGATACCACCTATTTACGTCTGTTAACACGAGACCAAACAAATTTTACACAAATATTTTGAACAATTTTTGAACTCAAAAGTGTACTATTTTTGAACCCAAAAGTGTAATATTATGTAAAATATTTACACAATATTTTAATAAACTTGCAAGGGCTCTTAATGACCCAAATGATAGAGAGTCCTAAAGCTCTCCCCCCACCTCCAAAAAAGGAAAAAAAAGAAAAACTTGTCTGTTATAAATTAAGACACTTTATATTTTCATTCAATTTTGAACTAGTTCGAATATATGCTGAGAATACTCATCAAAATAACATTTTCCACAAAACACATTCTTGGAGATTCAGAGGTATCAGAGTGATTAGATAAACTTTTTTTTTTGCGAGTCTTTACATTGAGATCTCAATTGTGCTAAAACTGCGCTGAGTGACCCGTGATTCCCTCCCCCTTCGCTTTCCTCGCTTCAAGAATCCCCAATTAGTGGGAGAGCTTCCGTTTTCGCTGCTGTCGCTGCGAGGGTGAATCAAGATGTTACGTGGAAGCAGGAAGGGAGGAAGAAGACGGCATGTGAGGAGGGGAAGGGGCTCTGATTGAATGCGTAGAGGAAAAAGGAACGGTGACGAGTTTCGAAGTTAGATATGAAGATATGCCTCTGCCAAATGATGGAGATAATAATTTTGATCTTATCTCTTACAGTCCAGGGGTGCCCGCTAGGTCATGAAGCAAACTGTCATTGAAAATT